>NW_026476675.1:0-25853 GCF_026875155.1 Cherax quadricarinatus
CTTGGGCTCTGTTGTTGTCTGTTGGGGCCCCTTTACATAAAGTTGCCTTTAGTCCCCCTTGATGGTTTTCCCTGCAGTTGGCCCCTTTTTTCCCCTGCATCCCCTTATTTGGGGTGAGGTAGAGCCGGGGTTACCCAAAATTTTTCTTTAGTTCTTTGGTTTTTTCGATTTTAAATTTCTCTTTAAACTCTGTATCCTGCTTTGCTGTTTTGACAACCCCCCACTTCCTGCTTTCTTTTTACCCTTCTTCCATTCCATGCTAGTTCTTCAGTTTTTTTCCCCTTTCATACCCCTTTTTATGAGCTTGCGGGGCCAATTTCCTTTGCAGTTTCCCCCTCCTGCCCCTTGGTTTTCTTGTTGCTCCTCTGGCAACCCATTTTTGTTTTCCTGATTGCCTCAGAGGGGGAAAACCTTGTATTCTGTATTTGGGTTAGTAGTGTGAGTCAGAGTGGGGGGGGAAGAGGGGGGAACTGGGGGATGTGGGAGGGCGTGGGGAGGGTTTAGGGTGAACGGGGGAGGGGAGGGTGATCGGGGGGGAGGGGGAGGGATCAGGGGAAGTAGTGAGATGTCATGTGAGGGGGGGAGTGTTTTTGTGTTGGATTTTTTGTGTGTGTTGGTGTGTGTGTGTTATCACTAATTGTGGTTGCGGGGGTGGGGCCCAGCTCGGGCCCCGCTCTTCATTTGGGTGGTGTGTGTGGTTGTGGGGGTGGGGGGGGGGTGTGGGGGGTGTAATTTTGTGTGGAATTTTGTGTGGAATTTGTGTGGGTTTATTATGTACGAAAGGTAGGTGGCTTTGGTTGTAAGTAAGCTAGGGGCCCTTGGTGCCCACCCTTTTGTGACCGACCCCCAACCCCCGGGAATTACCAGTACTTACTTACAGTGTGTGGGGTGGGGTGGTGTGTGTGTGTGGTGTGTTCCCCCTATTTGTGGTTGAGGGGTGAGTCACGCTCCTGGCCCGCCTCTTCGCTGATTGCTACTAGGGCCTCTCTCTCCCTGCCCCCATGAGCCCTTTTCATACCCCCGCCCTTAAAACCTATGTTTGGTTCCTGCCTCCACCACATCACTTTCTAGGCTATTCCATGGCCTACACTTATGACTGAAGAAAACTTCCCAACATCCCTTTTATTCATCGGTCTTCAACTTTCCCAAATTTTGGACCTTTGTGTCTGTGTCCCATCTCGGAACATCCCTCTTTGTCCCCCCGTCTATTCCCCACTTTTTTTTAATGTCGTTATCAGTCCCCCCTACCCCCCTGGCCTCCGTGTGCGGCCCATTTCCCTCAACCTTTCTTTATTGGGGCAATCCCGTAGCCCCGGGATATTTTTTTGCGAAACCTTTGCCTTTCTCTAATTTCTTTAGTGCTTGCTTGGGGGGATTCCAAAGGTGTGTACTCCCAGTATGGGCCTGACGTAGATGGTGTACAGGTCTTAACGTAAGCAATTAAATGCGGTATCGAACGCTTTCGCCGTAGCTAGGTTTGCCAGGGCCGTATGCTGCAGCTGTTTATCTGATTGTTGTGTGCCTCAGGAGTTCATGCTCGGTGTTATACTCAACCCCCAGATCTTTTTCCTTTAGTTTAGGTGTGCTAGTCTTTGGCCATCTAAACTATATTGTGTCTGCGGTCTTCTTTGCCTTCCACCAATCTTCAATGACTTTGCAGTTGGCAGGGGTTAAATTCAAGCAGCCAGTTGCTGGACCAAGGGCTTGTAGCACTCGCCAGATCTCTTTGTAGTCTGCTGATCCTCGTCCGATTCGATTCTTCCTCATTAACTTCACATGTCGAAAACAAGGACTCAACTTTGAGTCTATCTTCGTTATGTCGTGCACGTATACAAGAAAGCACATGGTCGCTTAGGCTGACCTGTAGGGAACTCCGCTTGTCACAGGCGCCACTAAGACTACCTGTCGCGTACCATGACTCGTTGTTTCCTCCTGTCAGATATTCTTCTGCATCCTTTGAGTGCCTATCCTGGTATGTGTGCCTGGTCCCTCTAGTTTTGCAGTAACCTATTGTGAGGAACTGTGTTCGAAGGCTTCTTTGCAGTACCAAAAATACGCGTCGATCCACACTCTCTTCTCTTGTCTTATTATGTCACTTGTAACTAAAAACTCTGTTGGTTGTGACACAGGATTTTCCTTCCTTGAAACCGTGCTGGTTGTCAATTTACACTTGTTTCTTTCCAGGTGCCACTCACTCTCCTCCTGTTGATTTTCTCCATGACCTTGCATTACTTTACACGTTAGAGATACAGGTCTGTAGTTTAGTGCATATGTCTGTCTCCTTTTTAAAAAATTGGGACTAACATTTGCATGTCCATTACCTCAGGGGTGTAGCTCCAGTTTCAAATGATGTGTTGAAGATCTTGTTAATGGATCCACGATTTTCTCTGCTCCCTCTTAAGGCACCCACTGGGGAGATGTTGTCTGGTCCCACCGCCTTTGAGGTGTCAAGTCAGCATAGCGTTATTCACCTCCTCCTTGGTTAAATGTCCTCATCCAGCAACTTGCTGGTGTGACCCCCCCTGTTCTGATTTCTTGGCAGTCATACATGGTTTTCCACTGTAAAATCCTTCTTTAAATCTTGTGTTGTGTTGAGCTCCTGACATACTCCTCTCGGTGATTCTTGTGAATTCTCCTCACCTGCCTCCAGTCTGAATATACTGGTCCGTGATGTAGTTTTCCGCCTGTGTTGCTGTACAGCAGTTGGGTCAGTCATTTCCTTTGTGCTATGTCATTTTCATATTGTCTCTGAGCCTACCTTCTTATCTCGTGCATATTTCGTTGCTGGTTATTCGGCTGAGTTCTTTATTTCCTGAGTTCTCTGTCTTCTGTCTTTTCCATTCTTAGTACACCTTAGGTTTTGCCTCCCAAACCTTTGGGTGACCAAGGACTCGTTCTGTTCTTCCATTTATTTCTTGTTTCCATTTGGGAACCAAACCTTTCCTTGCACTCTTGCATTTTGTTGCTACATCAGTCTCTTCATTTCTTGTACTGGTTTTCATGGTCAGTTCCATCTACCCAATGAATGTCTTGAAGGAAGTGTCCTCATGCCTGAGTAGTTTCCCCTTTTGTAGTTTGGTTTTTCAGCCTATTCTGCTACTCTCTCCACATTGGAGCTCTCCAACTATGTAGTCGAAGCATAGAACACACATGATCACTGCTACCCAGGGGCTTTCATACATGATACCTGTCGATGTCCGAACTACTCATGGTGGGAATACAAGGTCCCAACCTGGCTGGCTTCATCCTCTCGCCTCGCTTTTGGTAGTGTCTCTAACATGTTGATCGCATGAGGTTCTCCAGTACACACATCCATCATCTTGGCTCTCTATTTTTCGGGCCCCCATGGGGCTCCCAGGTTTTCTCAGTCATTATTGTGATGAAATTACCCATTATAGTAACTTTTGCTCCCCCAATGTGTGCTATCTGGCCACCTCGGATAGTGTGGTGATCATTGATCTGTTGCTCTCATCGTATTCTTCTCTGGCATCCTGCGTACTGATGGTGGGATGTACATTACTTGCAATTATCACCTATTGTCCCTCAGACTGGATTGTTCCTACTAAGTAGTCCTTTCGGCCATGCCATCCATTTCCTTCCATTTTCTCAAACCCATGGTTTCATGAGCAGTTCTGAAATCCTCATCCCCCTTCTCACCTCTGTCTTTCTGAAGATTTGTTATACGGATGGAAAGATTGAATCGTTTTATTCTGGTGAGTTTTTGTTTCTAGTGAGTGGCTATTGTGTCTAGGGATGTCTCTGTTTTTTCGGCCACTCTCATACTTGTTTGTTTTCCATCTGATTTTGTAATACAACACCTTCAATTTTTTCTAAGACTGTGGATGGGACGTATATTGGGGGTTGGGAAGTGGGAGAAACCAGGTAAGGAACTTGGGTTGTTGCTGTGCGGGTGAAGTTTGTAATGTTGTGCGGTGGGCGGCATTGGATGTGGCATGGGTGGTTTTTGATTTAGAGGTTTGGGTGCAAGGGGTTGACATGGTTGGGTTGCTTCATGAAAGTTGTGAGGGAGGCTGTATTTGATCTTCTTCCTGGGATCTGGGATCTCCTGTCTGTCT
Organism: Cherax quadricarinatus; assembly: GCF_026875155.1. Taxonomy (NCBI): domain Eukaryota; kingdom Metazoa; phylum Arthropoda; class Malacostraca; order Decapoda; family Parastacidae; genus Cherax; species Cherax quadricarinatus. The sequence continues at coordinate 4,077 of NW_026476675.1, forward strand.
TCTCCATCCCTCTCTTTCCTCCTTTCGCCTTTGTACCATCTCTTCTCAGTTTCTTCTTTTTCATATGTTTCTGTAGTCGTGGTTCTGTATCTTTCCTCCTTCTCCGCCTTTGTTCCATCTCGTCTCGTTTCTTCCTTTTTTCCTTGTAGTTCTGGTCGTGTGTGTGTGTGTGTGTGTGTGTGTGTGTGTGTCGTGTGTGTGTTGTATGTGTCGTGTGTGTGTGTGTGTGTGTGTGTGTGCATGAGTGTATGTGTGTGTGTATGTTGTGTGTGTGGTGTGTGTGTGTGTGTGTGTGTGAGTGTGGTGTGTTGGTGTATGTGTGTGTGTGTGTGTGTTGTGTGTGTGTGTGTGTGCATGTGTGATATGTGTGGGGTGTATGTGTGTGTGTGTGTGTGAGTGTGTGTGTGTGTGTGTAGTGGTGTTGTGTGTGTGTGAATGTGGTGGTATGGTGTGTGTGTGTGTTGTGGATTTGTGTCGGGTGTGTGTGTGTGGGTGTGGTGTGTGTGTGTGTGTAGTGCGTGTGTTGTGTGTGTGTGTATTTATGTGTCGTTTTCTGTGTGGGTTTATTATGTGTTGAAAAGTAGGTGGTCTTGGTTGGTAGGTAATGTAGATTTCTGTTGTCACTTGTGTCCACAATCCTCTTGTGACCTGACTACCACCCGTTACAGTGCTTGCTTTGCTCGAACCTGCTTATAGTGAGTTAATCTTCTTGTTCAATCGGGATTACCAAATTTGCTTAAACCTTATTGATACTTGAGTGCCTATTTCTTTTCGTGTATGAGTGTTTAGACCATTTAACATTCAGCCTTGGCGGTTATTTGGTCCTGGAACCCCACACCCAACAAACACTCATAGGTGATAACAGTACTTGTTTTATAGTGCAGCGTATGCACTGTTGTTTGTCCAGCTCGATGTGGACGTCCTGCGTAATCCAGCTCGTAGTAACGTATGGCGTAATCCACCTCCTTTTCCCCTTCTCGTTAATAATTACCCTATTCACGTATTTCTTTCACTGGTAACCGATTGATTCACTTATTACCTTTCTTGGGTGACACTTGACATACGTCACCTACACATAGACTGCACTGCCCCTCTGCACCACACAGTTCTTCTTTTCTATCGATCACTTACAAAATTGTTGGCTTCCCAACTTATTTGGCTCAGAAAGATTAACAAATCACTTCTAGGATTGTATCACTTACCTGACACACTTAAGCAACACCTTTTGCAGACTCACTTAGGGTAGTCCCCAAACATTTAATTATCGGTGAACGGAAGGCGTGGTGCTAGCGCGCTCGTGTCCTGTGTGTGCGTGTGCGGGTAGTGAGTGTGAGTGTGTCATGTGAGTGGTATTATCGTTCCAGTATCCGAGTCATTAACTCTAACTCTGTTTTATATAAATTGCACCATTACTTAACCCTTCATTCAACAACATTTCTAAATATTTTTGTATTTTTACAACTTTTATCCGAAGTTTATTACGTCGTTTCTTTCTAGTTATAATTATTTCTTGGATAATATGTAAGAAGATGGAAGTTATATGTTTGATTATACCTGGGGAAAACTATAATACTGGAGAATATCTCTCGCAGCTCACTTCTTCTGTTTTTCAGATTAATATGGGCTGAGAAGTCTCACCATGATCAATCTTCCAAAAGCACTAATGTGTGGTTGCCAACTTGCCGGAATGAAGAATGAAGCCGCCTAGTATGGTGAAAGGTGGGCGGTGTGTTTGGTGTGTGGAGCGGTGGGAGTCGTGCTAGCAAGTCTCTCTTCCTGGATGTGATATATATACATACAATATTAATTAACCTTATGGAGAGGTCTATCTTAAGGGATAAATACGACAAATCACACTCTGTATTTTTTTTCTTTCTTGTATATTTTGGTCAAATATTGTATTTAAAAAAATCCTTCAAAGATTTAAGTTTCACAATTTTGTTTAAATAACACAACTTTGTGTTAACAAATCCGCTTAATTAAATTAAAATATTAAATACAAAAATGTTGTTTAGTTTCTTTCGAATTTTAAGTTAAACATTATTTCCTGATCAAAAATATGTGTATAAATATTTAATATTGTGCAACAATGCCTGGAGTGTCTCTACACTCTAACTACAGTCTTGGCTACACTAATGTAGTGTTCTACATAACCTACAGCTATTGTGCAACCACTGACTGTAGTGTCTCTAACTCAACCTACAGTCTTGATGAACATGACTGCAGTGGTCTTACACTCAACTCCAGTCTTGTGCACATGCGTAGTGTATTCTACATCAACCTACAGTCTTGGTGCAAAATAAGACTGTAGTGTCTTACACTCAATCACCATACAGTCTTGTGGCAACACTGACTGTAGTGTCTTAAACTCAACTATAGTCTTGTGCAACATGACTGTAATGTCTCTACACTCAACCTACAGACTGATGCAACACTAACTGTAGTGTCTTACATCAACCTACTCAGTCTTGTGCATCATGACTGTAGTGTTCTACACTTAACTACAGTCTGCTTGAAATCACTGTACTGTAGTGTCTCTACACTCAACCTACAGTCTTGTGCATCACTAACTGTAGTTAGTGTCTCTACACTCAACTACAGTCTTGTGCAACACTGACTGTAGTGTCTTACCACTCACCTACAGTCTTGGGCAAACATGAATGTAGTGTCTTACACTCAACATACAGTCTTGTGCAACACTGACTGTAGTGTCTCTACACTCAATACAGTATTGTGCAACACTATGCTGTAGTGTTCGACACTCAACCTACAGTTTCTTGGAACACTGACTGTAATGTCTCTCACTCAACTACAGTCTTGTGCAACAATAAATGTAGTGTCTTACACTAACCTACATTATTGTGCAACACTGGACGTAGTGTCTTAACACTCAACTATGTCTTGTGCACTCTAACTGTCGTGTCTCTTCACTCAACCTACAGTCTTGTGCAATCAGGACTGTTAGTGTCTTTTAACTAAAACTACAGTCTTGTGCTAACATGACTGTAGTGTCTCTACACTACTGCCAGTCTTGCTGCATCACTAACTGTGTGTTCTCTACACTCAAACTACAGTCTTGGGAACAATGACTGTAGTGTCTTAACACTCAACTACAGTCTTGTGCAACACTGACTGTAAGATGATCTCTACACTCAAACCTACAGTTCTTGTGAACACCTAACTGTTAGTGTCTATTTATACCACTCAGCCTATCAAGTCTTGTACTACACTGGACTGTTAGTGTCTCTACACTCACGCCTACAGTCTTGTTATGCTACACTGGAATGTAGTGGCTACACTCATCTACAGTCTCTGTGCAAAACACTAACAGTAGTGTCTATACACTCACTACAGTCTTGTGCAACCTGAGACTGTAGTGTCTCATACATACTCAACCGACAGTATTGTGCAACACTGACTGTAGTGTCTCTACACTCAAACCTACTGTTCTTGTGGCAACACTAACTGTAGTTTCTCTACATCAACCTACAGTCCTGTGCTACACTGACTGCAGTGTCTTACACTAACCCTTCAGTCTTGTGCAACACTAACTGCTAGCTGTTCTCTTACAACTCACTACAGGTCTTGTGAACACTGACTGTAGTGTCATCTTCACTAAACTACAGTCTTGTGCATCCATGCACTGTAGTGTCTATACATCAACTACAGTGGCCTTGTGCAACACTAAGTAGTGTTCTACACTCAACCTAAAGGTCTTGTGAAACACTGACTGTTGTGTCTCACACTCAGCTACAGGTCCTTGTGCAAAACTAACTGTAAGTGTCTCTACACTCAACCTAACAGTCTTGTGACACTAACTGTAGTGTCTCTACACTCAACCTACGAGTCTTGTGCAAACTAATGTAGTGTTCTACAATCAACCTACAGTCTTGTGCAACACTAACTGTAGTGTTCTCTACACTCAACCTACAGTCTTGTGCAACACTGACTGTTGTGTTCTTACACTCAACCTTACAGTCTTGTGCAACAGTGACTGTAGTGTCTCTCACTCAACCTAGACAGTTTTGTGCAACACTAACTGTAGTGTCTTACACTCATACTACAGTCTTGTGCAAACACTGCTGTTGTGTCTCTTACACTCAACTACCAGTTCTTGTTGCAACACTAACTGTAGTGTTCTACACTCAAACCTACCGGTCTTGTGCCAACACTGACTGTAGTGTCCTTACATCATCTACAGTCTTGTGCAACGTGACTTTAGTGTCTCTACCACTCAACCTTCCGTCTTGTGCAAACACTAAACTGTAGTTGTCTTACAATCAAACCTCAGTTTGTGCATACCAATGACTGTAGTGTCTCTACACTCAACCCTACAGTCTTGTTGCAACACTAACTGTAGTGTTCTACACTTACTACAGTCTTGTGCAAACACTGACTGTAGGTTCTCCTACAATCACCTACGTCCTTGTGCAACACTAAACTGTAGTGTCTCTACACTAAACTACAGTCTTGTGCAACACTGACTGTAGGGTCTCTGACACTCCATCAACAGTCTTGTGCAACACTAACTGTAGTGTCTATACAATCATCCTCAGTATTGTGCAAACACTATAACTGTAGTGTCTCAACAGCTCAACCTACAGTCTTGTGCAACACTGACTGTAGTGTTCTTACACTCAACCTACATTTTGTGAACACTGACTGTAGTGTCTCTACACTCAACTCAGTCTTGTGCAACAGTGACTGTGTGTCTTCACTCAACCTATACTGTTTGTGCAACAGTGACTGTAGTGTCTCTACCACTAACCCTACAGTCTTGTGCTACAGTGACTGTAGTGTTCTTACACTCAATCTACAGTCTTGTGCAACAGTGACTGTAGTGTCTCTACACTCAACCTTCAGTCTTGTGCAAACAATAACTGTTGTGTCTTAACTCAACTACAGTTTGTGAACACTAACTGCAATGTCTCTACACTCAAACTTACAGTCTTTTGCAACCACTAACTGTGTGTTTCTCTCACTCAACCTACAGTTTATTGTGCAACAATGACTGTAGTCGTCTCTAACATCAACCTACCATTCATCTGAGCAACTCTAACTGTAGTGTCTTACACTCAACCTACAGTCTTGTGCAACACTAAACCTGTAGTGTCTTTACAATCCAACCTACAGTCTTGGCAACAATATGTAGTCTGTCTCTACTCTCAACTACTAGTCTTGTGCAACAGGTCGACTGTAGTGTCTCTACACTCAACCTTCTGTCTTGTGCAACACTTAATGCAGTGTCTCTACACTCAACTACAGTCTTGTGCAACCTGTCTGTAGTGTCTCTACACTCAACCCTACAGTCTTGTGCAACACTGACTGTAGCTTCCTACACTCAACCTACAGTCTTGTGCAAACTAACTGTGTGTCTCTACACTCAACCTACAGTCTTGTGAACACTAATGGCAGTGACGTACACTCAACTACAGTCTTGATGGCAACTACTGCTGTAGTGTATTACATCACTACTGTCTTGTGACAACACTGAATGTAGTGTCTCTACACTCAACTACAGTCTTGTGCAACACTGACTGTAGTGATCCTCTACACTGATAACCATAAAGTCTTGGCTACACTAACTGTAGTGTCTCTTACACTCAAAGTCTACAGTCTTGTGCAACACTAACTGTATAGTTTGTCTCACACTCAACCTACTGTCTTGCTGCAATCACTAACTGCTTGTGTCTTTACACTCAACCTACAGTCTTGTGCGATCACTGACTGCAGTGTCTTACACTCAACCTACAGTCTTGTGCAACATGATGTCGTGTCTCTACACTCAACTGCAGTATTGATGCAACACTACTGTAGTGTCTTACACTCAACCTAACAGTCTTGTGCAACATGACTGTGGTGTCTCTACACTCAACCTACAGTTTGTGCAAACTTGACTGTTGTGTCTCTACACTCAACCTACAGTCTTGTGCACTCTACACTGTGTGTTTCTACCCTCAGCCGAAGTCTTGTACAAAACACTGACTGTAGTGTCTCTACACTCAGCCTACAGGCTTGTGCAACACTGACTGTAGTGTCTATACACTCAAAATACGCATACAGTCTTGATGCAACATGACTGTATGTGTCTCTAAACGCAACCTACAGTCTAGGTAAACACTGACTGTCGTGTCTATACACTCGCTACAGTCTTGTCAAACTGACTGTAGTGTCTTACACTCAAACCTACAGTCTTGTGCAACACTGACTGTAGTGTCTCTCACTCAAACCTCAGTCTTGTGCAACACTGGACTGTAGTGTCTCTCAATCAACTACAGTCTTGTGCAACACTGACGGTAGTGTCGCTACACTCAAACCTACAGTCTTGTGCAAATGACTGTAGTGTCTCTACACTCAACCTACACGTCTTGTGCAACACTAAACTGTGTGTCTTCTTCACCTAACCTACAGTATTGTGCAACACTGACTGTAGTGTCTCTACACTAAACCGACAGTCTTGATGCAACACTGACTGTAGTGTCTCTACACTCAACTACAGTCTTGTGCACCCTGATGTAGGTCATCTACACTCATCTACAGTCTTGTGAAACACTGATGTAGTGTTCTTCCTTACACTCACTACGTCTTGTGCACCACTGACGGTAGTGTCTCTACAATCAACCTACAGTCTTGTGCAACACTGACTGTTGTGTCTCTACACTCAACCTACTGTCTTGTGCAACACTGACTGTAGTGTCTCTACACTCAACCTACAGTCTTGTGCAACACACTGACGGTAGTGTCTCTACACTCAACCTACAGTCTTGTGCAACACGACTGTAGTGTCTCTACACTCAACCTACAGTCTTGTGCAACACTGACTGTAGTGTCTCTACACTCAACCTACAGTCTTGTGCAACACTGACTGTAGTGTCTCTACACTCAACCTACAGTCTTGTGCAACACTGACTGTAGTGTCTCTACACTCAACCTACAGTCTTGTGCAACTGACTGTAGTGTCTCTACACTCAACCTACAGTCTTGTGCAACACTGACTGTAGTGTCTCCACACTCAACCTTCAGTCTTGTGCAACACTGACTGTAGTGTCTCCACACTCAACCTTCAGTCTTGTGCAACACTGACTGTAGTGTCTCCACACTCAACCTACAGTCTTGTGCAACACTGACTGTATGTCTCCACACTCAACCTACAGTCTTGTGCAACACTGACTGTAGTGTCTCACACTCAACCTACAGTCTTGTGCAACACTGACTGTAGTGTCTCCACACTCAACCTACAGTCTTGTGCAACACTGACTGTAGTGTCTCCACACTCAACCTACAGTCTTGTGCAACACTGACTGTAGTGTCTCACACCAACCTACAGTCTTGTGCAACACTGACTGTAGTGTCTCTACACTCAACCTACAGTCTTGTGCAACACTGACTGTAGTGTCTCTACACTCAACCTACAGTCTTGTGCAACACTGACTGTAGTGTCTCTACACTCAACCTACAGTCTTGTGCAACACTGACTGTAGTGTCTCTACACTCAACCTACAGTCTTGTGCAACACGACTGTAGTGTCTCTACACTCAACCTCAGTCTTTGCAACACTGACTGTAGTTCTCTACACTCAACCTACAGTCTTGTGCAACACTGACTGTAGTGTCTCTACACTCAACTACAGTCTTGTGCAACACTGACTGTAGTGTCTCTACACTCAACCTACAGTCTTGTGCAACACTGACTGTAGTGTCTCTACACTCAACCTACAGTCTTGTGCAACAATGACTGTAGTGTCTCTACACTCAACCTACAGTCTTGTGCAACACTGACTGTAGTGTCTCTACACTCAACCTACAGTCTTGTGCAACACTGACTGTAGTGTCTCTCACACTCAACCTACAGTCTTGTGCAACACTGACTGTAGTGTCTCTACACTCAACCTACAGTCCTTGTGCAACACTGACTGTAGTGTCTCTACACTCAACCTACAGTCTTGTGCAACACTGACTGTAGTGTCTCTACACTCAACCTACAGTCTTGTGCAACACTGACTGTAGTGTCTCTACACTCAACCTACAGTCTTGTGCAACACTGACTGTAGTGTCTCTACACTCAACCTACAGTCTTGTCAACACTGACTGTAGTGTCTCTACACTCAACCTACAGTCTTGTGCAACACTGACTGTAGTGTCTCTACACTCAACCTACAGTCCTTTTGCAAACAATGACTGTAGTGTCTCTACACTCAACCTACAGTCTTGTGCAACACTACTGTAGTGTCTCTACACTCAACCTACATCCTTGTGCAACACTGACTGTAGTGTCTCTACACTCAACCTACAGTCTTGTGCAACACTGACTGTAGTGTCCTACACTCAACCTACAGTCTTGTGCAACACTGAGTAGGTCCTACACCAACCTACAGTCCTTGTGCAACACTGACTGTAGTGTTCTACACTCAACCACAGTCTTTTCAACACTGACGATGTCTCTACACTCAACCTACAGTCTTGGCAACACTGATGTAGGTCCTACACTCACCTACAGTCTTGTGCAACACTGACTGTAGGGCTTACCTCCCTACACTTGTGCAACACTGGGCTGTAGTTCTCTACATCAACCCACAGCTTTGCAAAACTGACTTTTGTTCTACACTCAACTACAGTCTTTTGGGAACACTGACTGAGTGTCTCTACACTCAACCTACATCTTGTGCAAAACTGACGTAGGGTCTCACAACCCAAACCCCAATCTTGTGCAACACTGACTGTAGTGTCTCCACTAAAACCCCTCTTGTGCAAAACGACTGTAGTGTTCACCTCAACCTACAGTCTTTTGCAACACTGACTGTAGGTCTCACACCAACCCCACAGTCTTGTGCAACACTGACTGAGTGTCCCCCACACTCAACCTACAGTCTTGTGCAAAAACTGACTGTGTGCTTACACTCAACCTACATTTTTTTGCAACACTGACGTAGTTCTCCACACTCAACCTACAGTCTTTTCACACGACTGTAGGTCTCACATCAACCCACAGTCTTGTGCAACACTGACTGTAGTGTCTCTACACTCAACCTACATCTTGTGCAACACGACTGTAGTGTCTCTACACCAAAAACAGTCTTGTGCAAAACCCGAAATGTATTCTCACACTCAACCTACAGTCTTGTGCAACTTTACTGTAGGTCTCTACAAATCAACCTACATTTTGTGCAACATAATTAGTGTCTCTACACTCAACCTACATCTTGTGCAACACGACTGTAGTGTCTCTACACTCAACCAAAAGTCTTGTGCAAAAAGGGTGTATGTCCTACACTCAACCTACAGTCTTGTGCAACACTGACTGTATTTTCTCTACACCAACCTACAGTCTTTGCAACATGACTGTAGTGCTCACCTCAACCTAATCTTGTGCAACATAAATTAGTTTCCCCTCAACCTACGTCTTTTGCAACCTGACTGTAGTGTCCTTCACTCAACCACATCTTGTGCAACACGATTTTTTGTCTCTACACTCAAACCCACAGTCTTGTCAACACGACTGTATGCCCTTTCACTCAACCTACCTTGTGCAAACTAAATGTAGTGTCTCTTACTCACCTCAGTTTGGCAACACTGCGTAGTGCTCTACCTCAACCCAAAAGTCTTGTGCAACACTAAATGAGTGTCCTCAACACTCAACCTTCATCTTGTGCAACACTAACTGTAGGTCTCTACACTCAACTTCCGAAACCGGGGGGGGGGCTTACCCCAAACTCCCCTAAACCCTAAAAAGCCTTTTGCAACACGACTTAGTGTCTCTACCTCAACCCACAGTCTTGGCAAAATGACTGTAGTGTCTCTTTCACTAAAACCCCAGTCTTGTGCAACACTAAATGTAGTTTTCCCCCTACACTCAACCTACAGTCTTGTGCAAAATGACGTAGTGCTCACACCAACCTACAGTTTGTGCAAAACTGACTGTAGTGTCTCTACACTCAACCTACAGTCTTTTGCAACAGACTTTTAGGTCTCTACAAAATCAACCTACGTCTTGTGCAACACGACTGAGGGCTCTACACTCAACCACAGTCTTTTGGCACCCCTAATGAGTGTTCTCACCAACCCACAGTTTGTGCAAATAAATGTAGTGTCTCCACTCACCACAGTCTTGTGCAACACTGCTGTAGTTCTTCCCCCTCAAACCCAAGTCTTTTGCAACACTGACTGTGGTCTCCACACTCAAACCTACATCTTGTGCAACACTACTGTAGTGTCTCCACACTAACCTCATTTTTGTGCAACACGACTGTAGTGTCTCCCAAACTCAAACCCACGTCTTGGCAACATGACTGTAGTGTCCCACACTCAACCTACAGTCTTGTGAAAAACTGACTGAGTGTCTCAAAAACCAACTACAGTCTTGTGCAACAGATGTAGTGTCTCTACATCAACCCCAGTCTTGTGCAACATGACTGTAGTGTCTCTACATCAACCTACAGTCTTGGGCAAACGACTGAGTGTCTTAACTCAACCCAAGTCTTGTCAACACTGACTGTAGGTCTCTACACTCAAACCCACATCTTGTGCAACACTGACTGTATGTCTCTACACTCAACCTACAGTCTTGTGCAAAAACGACTGTAGGGGTTTTCTACACCAACCTACAGCTTGTGCAACACGACTGTGTGTTCTACACCAACCAAGTCTTGTGGGAACACTGACTGTAGTGTCTCTACACTCAAACCTACAGCTTGTGCAAAAAATTTGGACGGGTTGTCTCTCACCAACCTAAATTTGGGGCAACCTGACGGGTAGTGTCTTTTACACTAAAACCACAGTCTTGTGCAACACTGACTGTAGGTCTTCCACTCAACCTACATTTTTGTCCCAACACTAAACTGTAGTGTCTCTCCCAAATTTCAACCCACAGTCGGGTGCAACACTAACGGTAGTGTCTCAACACTAAACCTACAGCCCTTGTGAAACACTACCGTAGTGCCCCACACTAAAACCTACAGTCTTGGGGGAAAAACACTAACTGAGTTTTCTCTACCCCAAAAAAATACAGTCTTTTTTGGCAAACTAGCTGTAGCCCCCCTTTACACTAAACCAACAGTCTTTGCAACACTAACTGTAATGCTCTCCCACTAAACCCTACAGTCTTGTGCAACACTAACTGTAGTGCTCTACACTAAACCTACGCCCTTGTGCAAAAATTTCCTGTGGGTGTCTCACCTAAACCCCTACGTCTTTTTGCAACACTACCTGTAGTGTTCTACATTTAAAAACCTACATTGTAGGGGAGAAATCGCAAAAATTTTTTTCCCCCTTTGTAAATTTAAATATTTTTTAAAAATTTAATCCGGGACACAGGGTAAGGTGAAGGGACAATAGTGTTGGGCAGAAAAAATTTTTTGGGGACGTTTCCCCACAGGAATCACGGAAACTCTTTTAACATCTTAAAATTATTTATTTTTTTAACCCCTGTGTTATGAATAATTAGAAAAAAAAAAACATTCAGAGTTTTTCAAACATTTGGTGAAAATTTTAACAAACAAAATATTATTTTTAAAATTTCCGTAGAGGTTTTTCCATTTTCTGTATGGTACTTTTTGGTTTCCCAAAAACTAAAAGGACCCTTTGGGAAATATATTTGAGTACCATAACTAAAGGGGACCCAGTTAAAATTTATAGTGAGGTACCAAAACTAAAAGGCCCCAGTTAAAATTATAGTGGGGTTTCCCATAACTGAAGGACCCATTTGGGAAATATAGTGAGGTACCAAACTGAAGGACCCATTTTGGGGTCCCAAATAACATTTCTTAGCTTTGTACATTCACCTGTGGGAAAGTGATGAATAAAGGGTTGGGGGGGGGGGAGGGGGCCCAGAGTTTAAACCTGCTCTAGCCCCCCCTTTACTTTTCTTTTTTTTTAAAATTTTTAAATTTAAAACATAAAAAAAATCCCAAAAAAGGTTTAAAGAGTATAAAATTTAAAAACCCCAAATTGATATTACAAAACCTCTAGTAACAACCCCGGTACATTTAAAAAAACACCAAAAATCAGGGCCCATATTCAACCATTTTAACAAAACCCCCACAACACTTTCCTATTTAACCCCCCTTTTAAATAATCTTTTTTTGCCAGTGAAAGAAACCGGGCGGGAACATTCCCCCCCCTTAAAAATGTGTACAGCCCCCCGTTCTAAAAAAACTTTCTTAAATTTATCCTAATTAATGGTCTTTAACCTGACCTCAATTAAAAACCTTTAATGAAAATTTCCCAAAAAGGGTTGGAATTTGCATGAACAAGACAAAAAAAACATAAATTTACAACTAAAAACAGATATAAAAACATTACTTTCCAAAAAAAACATACACCGTAAAAAGTAAAGGGAATATAAAACCACAAAAAAACAAAACCCTTTTTAAAATAACCCCCTAAAAACGCCACATACAAATTTCCCAAAAAAACGTAACAAAATTTCCCAAACAAAAACTTTTACTTTCGCTGTGCCTTCTAGCACGTGCTAATAGTATTATTATTTTTACAAAAAATAGATACAAAAATTTTAATCAGGAGAACTAATCCTTATCTAACATGTTTCCCATAATAGTAATTACTTTAAATCTGATCGGGAAAACGCGTTACAAAAAGGGAAAAAAATTTACTCAGTTTCTTCAAGGAAAAAAGGGTGAAAGGAATACCCTCCAAGAAAATTTTAAAATTCCAATTGCAAGCCCCATACAAAGGGGAAACTTTAATACGCTCCCAAAGGAAAATATACATATTTTTTTAATTTAATTTTTAAAATTTCCCATTTACCCCTTTTCCCCGAAAGGGGAACTAAGCTAAACTAATTTTTCAAAACCCTCTCATTCTGACCCACACGATTACCTCCAATCACACCCCAATCACCCATCATTGCGCTTTCCAAGGAGGTGAGCCCCTTAAATTTCCCCTAAAACCCCCCCCCCCCCCCTTTTTAAAACCAACCTACTCACCCCGGCATTTAAAAAACCCCTTTATAACCCCAAAAAAAATTTCCCCTATTGTTAGGCCCTATAACCCCGGAAAAAACTCATCCCCCTTTTCCCAAAAAATGCCCCTCTTTTGCGACACAATTCGATAAAATGTCGCCGCCAATGCCCTTCCCAGCCCCACCCCCACCCCCTTCCCCCTCATACCCCTTAAAACATAGTGTAGCCCACGATTACATATTTTAAAAAAACCCCTTACCACCCCCACATCCACACCACTCATATAAAGGGACCAACGCCCCGCAATCCCGAAACACCTTGGGCCCCCCCACCCTCACCAAAACCCTTTATTCATCCATCCCCTTGGTTGGCACCCCAAAACCTTCCCCAAAAATAGACATAAAATACCATTTCCTTTTCCCCCCCCTGCATCTCCCCAAAACCCCCCCACCCTCAAATAACCCCCCTATCTGGGGGAGCATCGCCCCCGGGATGGAAAAATCCCATGCGGGAAAAACGATACATAACCTCCCGCGGCCTAGGTCGAAACCTTAATTTGCTAAACTTCGCCATATTAACCCCATGAAATACATGGGGGTAGATCCCTTAAAACCGCGCCACTACATGTCTCTCTAAAAAATTTCAAAAAAGTTCCCCCCTTTTTTATTTTTTTTCCCCCGGTTCCCGGGGCTAACACTAAAGCACGTAAACTTTTTAAACATTCCTGTTTTCCCCCGCCCCCTTCCATAAAAATTTCCCTCGGGTGGCATGTACCTTTCTAGCGACCCCCCCTTTCCATCCCCCTGCACTCATCTTTTCCCTCTTAAAAAACCAACTTTTCACGCCCCTTTTCTAAAGCCCAAAAAAACCCCAACCCCCACTAAAATCCCGGGGCAATGTCCCCCTACCCCCCTTCGAAACCCAAATTCCCACCCGGGCCCCAAAAAAATTTTTTGAAACACCATTTCTAAAATGTTTCGGGGATCGCTGTTCCTTTTAAACGGCATCACTGCCGAAACAAACCAATTTTACTAAAAAAGTAATACATTGTTTAAACAATTGCACATTGCCAAAAAGGGTTTAAATGGTGAGGTCGCAGCATTCCCAAAACGTCACTCCCACCTTTTCCCCCATCCTTTCAAATTGCAAACCCCTTTGGCACCCACTCAGGTAAAAAGCCTCAAAAATGAACCACAGATTTCAGACCCCGGGTTTTCCCGGCTGACCAAAAATCACATCCCCAATCTAATCTTCCCTCCCCCCACTCCCCAGCCCCATTATCTTTGACTGTTTCCAATTTCCCTTCATTCCCAGTAGTTTTCCCCAAAAAATTGTGTACAATTTCCCCCCCAAAAGCCCAAACCTTTTTCCTCCTCACTCCCCCAAAATATTTGGGAAACATAAACCCAAAAGCCCACCAAACCAAGCCACGGCTTCTGCTCACCCCCCTCTCCCCCCCTATCCTTAACGATCCCCCACCATCCTATAAAAGATCCTGAAAAACCCTTTAAAAAAAAAAATTGGTTTATAATGGACATCCCCCGCCGAAAACCCCCCTCCATGTTGACTCCCTCCCCCACACACCCATTGATTTGGGACCCCTTTCCTTCGTGGTTTTAGTACAACGTATCCACCCACCCCCACTATTTCTTCCCCCAAAAAAACCCTTTGTAGGGGAAAAATCCCTCAAAAAACCTTTTTTCCAAACCCTGTCCCTAAGGGCCCCTTTCCAATCCCAAAGCCCCCAAAAACCCCCCTTTCCCCCTTTTCCCTTGTCCTCCGGGAACCCCCCTTTTTGATCCCCCTGGCCCCCCGCCCATTGACCTACCAGGTAACCCAAAACTGAGACTAAAACACGGCCTCCCCAAAATAATTTAAGCCGATTCCCAAGAATTTTCCCCGAAAAAAATTTATAATCAGCACAAAAAACAACGAAAAGGGGTCCCGGGAATCCCGAAGGGGGACTCTGCTTTTTTTACCCTTCGGGAAACCCAAAACCACCCCCCCCGTTGCCTGTGATTTTTCCCATCTTTGGGGGCCTTTCTCGGCATTCAAACCTTCTAGGAAAACCCCCAAGCAGCCCCAGTGCGTACATAAAAATTTTCTTGGGGAAACCTTTGATCCCGGGGGCTTTTCCCCCTTTCCCCATGTCCATAAAGGGGTCTCCAAAATTTCCTTTCCCCCTCAATGACCCCCACCCAGTCCTCCCATCACCTTTTTCCCAGTTTGCAAGCAAATACTCACATAACTGCCCCAAAAACCTCTCCATCCCCCCCACTACTTTTCCCGTATTCCTCAAACCATCTATATTTCATATGCACTCATCCCCGGGTTCCCCCCCTAAAAAACCTGACCCTCTCTAAAACCCCCCACCGAAGAAATGGGCTTTTTAATCCCGGGATTTTAGTCGTTGCTGTCATAAACCCTTTTGTCCCCCGCAGCACACAAGCCCATGGCTTATCCCCCCCGAGTTAAATTCGTCCAACCCCCCCTGTCACGTCCACGCAAAAAAGTTCTTCCCTTTCAAAAACCCTTTAAAAATGTCCCTTTAAAATTGGTATTTTCCTCCAAATGGGTACACCCGGCCAAAAAGCCCCCCCCCCCTCGTAAAAATCCCGTAATCTAGATTTTAAATAATTTGACAAACCATTTCCACAATTGATTAATGGTTTACCCTCCCCCACAAAAAAATTTACGTATTTTTTTACCTTAGCCACACTATCCCACCATCCTCCCATCCTCCTCAGGGCCCCTTTTGTCTGCACAGAGCTGTTCCCCCAAAAAACTCAAAACCTTCCACTCCCTCCCCATTTTTTTCCAAAAAAAAAGGTTTGTTTCCCAAAAACTTCCCTCCTACGACCAAAGCATCCCCCCCCACCTAATTTAATTTCCGCCCCATGATCGGAAAAACACCACTCAATAGTTTTAAAAGGGCTCCCCAAAACCCCCTGAAAAAATTAAAAAAAAACCCTTTTTTCCCAAAATAGCCGGGATATCCCGTCATAAAAACGTATGTTCCCCTCCCACGAAACCTCCCCGAAAAGGGATCACTAACTGAAGATCTCTTAAACAGGGCCCCCCCAAGGGGGTGAGGAAAAAAACCCGCTCCTCTGGGGTTTCCCCGTCGCCCTCTTAACTACAACCCAATTTTCCAAATCCCCCCCCCACAATCGGCACCCACGGTAACGGGGCGTAGGGAGTACACAAGCTCCCCCTGCAAAAAAAATCCCTCTTCCCTTTTACGTCACTTTCTGCCGGGGGGATAAAACCGCCCCACCAAAAAGCCCCCCCTCCCCCCATCCACCATCCCTTTCCCCCCACCGGGGTTTCTCCCCCCTCCCCCCCCCTTTTTCCCGTGCAATACAAAAGGGGTCGCCTCCATGATCAAAAACACCCACCCTCCTTTTAAAAAAGTCAGATGGGAACAATTTAAACTTTAACCCAGGGACCCCTAATTCAAGACCAAGCATAAATTGTGCTCCTGCACAAAAAACCCCGCAAAACCCTTTTACCTATTCCAAAAAACCCGAAACCCTCACGTTTAACACCAAATTTCACAGCCATTTAAAATTTATTGTTAAAAAACACCTTAGGGCCGGGTTTAATAAGGGTTTTCCCCCCCCGCCTCATGTCCCCGACTCTTACCCTTTCCCGACCATTCCCCCTGGGCTTTGCCTTTGCTACATACTCCAAACCCCCTTCCCAAAACCCTCCCCCCCCCTTTTTCTGGCCCCCTCATAGAGTCACTCTGGGGTTTCCCAAAAACCCCCTTTTCTTTTTTTCCCGGGCCCTTTTCGCCGGCGTCAAACAAACGTCCCCAAAACTGCCCCCTGCTTGCCCTTTTTTCCTTTTAGCTCCCCATTTCCATACTGAGTCCTGGGGGCCAGCCAAATGGACCCCCCCTCTACCCCCCTCATCTGCCCCCCGGGCCTTCCAAAGGCACTCGCACTGGGCCATCACAGGTGCCACCTGATTTCCCCCCCCCCCCCCCGCCCCACCTTCTGCCCTGAAAACTCGGTTCCTGCTCCCCTGTGAAACTCACCTCCGTAGACTGTAACCCTAGCCCGTATCACCCCTCTCCAACTCCTCCTCAATACTTTACTTCTGCGCCCACCCGCACCTCCTCCCCTTGGCAACTGAAATGTTTATGGGCCCGGGGATTCATGGTCACCACTTCTTCTGATTCCACAAGGGGGAGCTGTCCCTCTTCACTCCACAAGCAACCACCCCTCCCCTTTTCCCTTTCCTTTCCCTTCTTTCCCCAGGACGGTTTCTCATGGACAGGTTCTCCACCCCCTTTCCCGGGCCCCGGAGCCCCTAATTTTCCCCTTTTCCATAGGGCTCCGGGCCCAAAGGCCATATTCGCCAAACACAGTCGGCATGTAGCCCCTGCTCAGCATACGCTACCATTACCTGGGTTTTTAAATCCTCGAGATATTTCTACGAATATAGGTTTCCTGAGCGCATCTTTTTTTTGATTGAAAGAACCCCCAGGAAAAACCTGTGTTTTAAAAAAACCTTTTTCCCAATTTTCCCGGTTGGGCTAAAATGTTAAAAAGTTCCATAAAAGCCAAAAACTTTCGAATAACTACCCATCAGCCTCAAAAAAGGGAACCCTTTCGGAGCTTTACCCCCGGGTAAAGGCGTACACATCCGTTCAACTTGACCCCCACTGCCGAGTTAAATTTAAAAAGGCCTTTTTCATCTTGGAAATGATCCACCAACCCCTCGTATACTTGAACAGTTTTGCCTTTCAAAAGAATTTCTATAAACTTTCCCTTCAGTGCCACTCCCTACAAATCCTCGTCTCTGATGCCTATGTCCCTCTTTAATTTTGGGCCCAAAAACACATCGACTGACATAGGCATTAAAGCCCCACTAAAGAGTTCAATGCCCAAAGTATTCCCCTCCCTTTCGCAACCTGGCGCCCTGTTGTTTTACTGGGGTAGCTCGCGGGAAAAAAAAGTAGAGGGGTGCCCAAAACACGGGCTGCACTCTACCCCCATCCAGGCAGGGGGAATGCCCATGAACTATGTTTTTAAAGCTGGGACACATTTACAGTGACAAACCCTAAGTGATTTTCTGTCATCCATAAATTTCTCTCAAATACTTAAATATAAAATTTTTTTTAAAAATATAACCCTTTTGTTATCACTCGTAGGGTTGTTCACTGACGTTGTCACTAAACCCCTGATTAATGCTAGAAATTTTCTGAATGCCTTGTGCCCCCCACGTCGCGTGACTGTGTGTGTGTTGTGTGTGTTGTGGCATCCCAAAAATACGTAACCTTTATTCGGCGCATGTACACCCCCCCGTTTACAGGCTATCTCCCCCCAAAACCCGCTAACTAGGGTTTCTGAGAGATGTTATTTGGGCCCTTTGTTTAACTTTGGGGGACCAGGTTCCAGCCAAAAAGAAAATGGTTTTTGGGAATCACAGAGCTTATGTGGGTACCACTCCCTTTTGTTGCCCCTTTTCATTCCAATTTCTAGAGCTGGGTTTAAGCACGGTCCCGCTTTCTTGTGGCTTCTATTCGCCTTTCTTACCGTGGAGTGCACTGTACTTAAACACGGGAAAATAGTGTACATATTCTGGTGAAGGGGTAATATAAGTCAAAACTTTTCTGCTGTGTTAAATTTTCTCCCTTTACACCCAGGAAAACGGGCCCATTTGGGACCCCGGGTTGTAATAGTGTACCCCCTAGTTGTACTCACCAGTTGAGGTTGCGGGTCGAGCCAAGTCCTGGCCCCGCCTCTTCACGGGTCGCCACTAGGTCACTCCCCTGAACCATAGCTTTATCGTACCTCTGTTTAAAAGCATGTATGGACCTGCCTCCATCATCGCTTCCCAAACTTTTCCCACTTCCTACTACTCTGTGGCTGAAGAAATATTTCCCCAACATCCCTTTGTTTCATCGTGTCTTCACTTCCAACTGTGCCCCCGTTTCTTGTCCATCCTGGAACATCCTTCTTTGTCCCCCTTTGAAATTTCCTCTCATATTTTGAAGTCGTTATCAGTCCCCCCTATCTCTCCGTCGTCCAGTGTCGTCGGGTTTGATTTTCCAAAACCTCTCCTCATGGGACTACCTCTTAACTCGGGACTAGTCTTGTTGAAAACCTTTGTACTTTCTCTAGTTTCTTTACGTTTGGGCGGGTGGGGGTTCCCAAAACGGGCTGCTACTCCAAAGGGGCCAAACGACACGGTGTCAGGTCCAAAACGACCCTTATTAAGATTCGAATCTGTTCTGAGGTTTGCCAGGGCCCATATGCGCAGCATTATTTCGTTGATTGTGCTTCAGGAGATGTCCCTGGTTTATACTCACCCCAAAGATTTTTTTTCCTTTTTTGAGTGAGGTTTGATCTCTGGCCCCCTAGACTGTACTCCTTCTGCGGTTTTCTTTCCCCTTTTCCCCAATCTTCATGACTTTGCACTTGGGGGGATTGAACCCCAGGAGCCAATTGCTGGCCCAGGTCTGCAGCTTTTTCCAACCCTTTTGTAGTTCTGCCTGGCTTCGTCGAGTAATTCTTCTCATCAATTCACTCATCTGAAAACAGTGACACCTCAGAGTTAATTCCTTCTGTCATGTTCACAAATACCAGAAACAGCACGGGTCCTGGGACTACCCCTGTGGGACCCCCCGCTGGTAAAGGTGCCCACTCTGACACCTCCCACGACCTTACTCGCTGTGTCTTCCTGACAAATATGCCCTGACCATTGTAGTCCTTTCCCTTTTACCCCTTGTTTGGTCCTCCATTTTTTTTTCACTAATCTCTTGGTGGGTACGTTCAAACGCCTTCTTGCGCCCAAGAAAATGCAATCCCCCGACCATGGGAAAAGCCTAGAAAGGACGTAGTGGGCGGGAACCAAAAGTTTTAGCGAGGGATGATCAAGCCATGGGGCAGGGAAGAGAGGACCATAGCAATCAGCGAAGGGCGGGGGGAGGACTATGAAAACCCCTGCAACCACAAATGTAGTACAAATAGGTGATACAACACAAAACACAAACACCCCACACAAACACACACATACACAGCACACAAAACACAACCACACGCCCCACACAAAACACACCACACACACACACCACCAAAACATACACACACCACACACACAACACACCAACACACACACACACACACACCACACACACACACATACACACACACTCACACATGCACACAACACATAGACACACACACACACACAGCCAGGCTCCGAGAAACTTTGTGCTTTTTTGGGGTGTTTTAGCACTAGAAGCAACCATGTTAGTGACAACGTCATGAACAACCCTACAAGGGATAACCAAAGTTTAGCAAAAATAAAAAAAGTAAAGGCGAGAGAAAACTTGAAAATTTTAAAAACAAAATTTTAAATGCCAGTTTTGTTGAGGGCCCAGTTGGCACTTTTTTCCACATTGTTACAAATATCAAAGTACAAAGCGAGTGACTAAAAAAGAAAAGTAAAAAAAAATTAAAAGAGGTTGGCTAAAAAGACAAACTTGATGTGCACACAGCGTGAAAAAACAGACAAAAGGGGATATATAATATATATAAAAAAAAAATATATATAAAATTTTATAATATATTATATATAAATATATATATATATATAATAATATATAATATAATATATATAATATATATAAACATACATATACATAAATATGTATAACAAGGTGGTGGCACAGTAGCCCCGAGGGGGTAAGCACCCTAACAGGTTGGGGGGTTCATCCAAATAAAAGTGTTTACCAAAAATGAAGTGTAAATTAAAAAGTACAGATCAAAAAGATAATGTGGTAAATGAGCCCAAAAGGGCAACAAAAAAAAAAGCGAAAAGTCAGCGGCGGAAGGGGGAGGTGCCGAGTCATCGTACAGGAGCATCGTACAGCGAGCATCGTACAGCGACATCTACAAACAAGGGGTCTGGATGACATCCCCTCTGAGGGGTAACGTACAAAACACCCTTTTTTTGGTTGACGGAGGTTTTTTTAAGGGGAGACCGGCCCTGCGGGCACTGGAGCTTGCTATCTAAACCCTGCCCAACGATTATCAACACACAACACCTACATAGTAGGAAGTAAAATTTTTTTTGGAGCAAGGAATAGCAAGGATTAAAATCGGGGTAATGGACTACACCCTGACAACATTTCGAGAGATAATGTTTTAGGACACAAAGACAGTACAATCTGAGAAGCCCAAATTTGGGTACACATGTATAAAAGGTATACATAACTGGGGGAAAGAATGACTTGTTAACACACCCCAATTATAATTATTAGAATTACCCTCAGGGTTTAAGTATCTTATTAGTATTACGGATACACAGAGGTAATGTATTTCTGGGGATAAAACAACTGGGCTCACACACACACGTCGCACACACATACACTCGGGGGCAGGAGCTGAGTCTCCCACCCCTGAAACCCCAAAAGGGGAGTACACACACTGATCCTTGGAATTTGACCGCGTCCCCCACCCCCCCACACCCTTTTTCCCCCCCCCACAGACCTTTCCCCTCCCCCGCTCTTGCCTTCACTCCCTACTCCCTCCACTTTTTCCCCTCCCCTCCCCCGCATTTCTCTCTCTCATAGCCTTTTTCCCTCCCCCTTCCCCCTATTTTTCTTTCTCTCTCCTCTCTCTTTTTTTTTTTTTTTTTTTTTTTTTTTTACAAAAGGGTTTTTACAAGGTTAAGGGTCCCCTTTATTTCGCTATATTACAGGTTTTAAGATTCCCAACTTTATTGGGAAAACTAAGACTGTTTTTCCTACATCACTCATTTGAAAGCTTTTTATTGTTATGAACAACAAATACGGGAAAAGGATGAATTTAGCCATCTGGGGCCAGCATTTCATTTGAAAAACA
>NW_026476680.1:0-10074 GCF_026875155.1 Cherax quadricarinatus
ACACACCATCGGGTTTTTCCCTTTGATTTTATCTTAATAGTTCTTGGTCTTATTACTTTTCCTTTTATATCCATGGGGAAGTGGAATAAGAATCTTTCCTCCGATACAGCGATTGATAAACAAGGGTTGAGGTCGGCCGTTCGTCATTGTAGGAGCTGCCAGCAGTCACCGGCTCTTCAATACGCAATTAAACTTTTGTATCAATCAAATCACATATTACTCAGGTAGATAATTTCCAGTAGATCCTTCATGTGTTAGCTCAAATCACCGAACAGTATGGTTTAAATAAGTGACCCACTGATCAGATCAGATCGACTGGTCCGAACCCTTGACTGGTCCGAACCCTTGACTGGTCCGAACCCTTGACTGGTCCCGAACCCTTGACGGGTTTCAAACGGTTTCGTTGGACAATAAAGCAACGTAAACGGATGGGGTTGTAGGCGCCCTTATAAACACAAACATTAAATATATATCAGGAACGTGCACGGTAAGCTGTCTCAATATACAAAAGCAGTTAGAAACAAAATACAAATAGCTAGAGCTTCATTTAAGGAGGTTATTAAAAGAATATTCAAGGGGTTTTGCTAGTAGAATTGCAGTAAATCAACCATTCAAATCATTATGAAGCTGTGTGTAGTCTGTGGTCAGTCAAACAAACGGGCTTCCACATGCATAAATTGTCATTTTTGGGGAAAATTTGGTGCCCAACGCCCCTTGTGCAGATATCCAAGAACTAGCTACAAGCAGTATTAAAACAGGGAAGTGTTTTTTGGGTATGCCCAAATGAGATAAATCTGTGGACTAAAATCACAAGGGTATTAAAAGAGGTCAACACCCAAAGCTGCTTTCATAGAAAACCTGGAAGCTTTCTACAACAGATGGGAACATAAAAAGTCTGGGCTGATAGTGCTGTCCTGGGAGACAGTAACGGTGAAGCCGGAGGTGCTGTCCCTGGAGACAGAAAATGGTGAAGCTGGAGGTCTGTCCGGGGAGACAGTAAGGGTGAAGCGGAGGTGCTGTCCTGGGAGACAGTAATGGTGAAGCTGGAGATTTTGTCCAGGTAGTCGGGAATTATACACAGGAAAGAATACATATAAATGACCTCATAGGGACGGGAGCCATAGTGGGGAAACAATGTAGTCAAGGATAAGATAAAACCAATATTGCAAACTAGAAATACCGCAGGAAATAGCAAACAAGAAGGACTCCACTAGCAATAGTGAGGATATATTACCAAAAACAACTGGTGGGAGCTCCATTGTTGGTGCTAGGGAGGATAGAAGTAAGACAGGGAAACAGCACCAACAGGATTACAGTCACAGAAATCCAAGGCAAACAGAAACCAAGCCTGTGCACATACTATGCACTTTGGTATCTGCTGGCATGTGGAAATCTGGAAAAACAGAGGGGACGTGCAACATGACCACCCTAGAAAATGCCATGCCCATATGGCAACAGGAAAATGCAAACTCCCTTCCTGTAATTTTTTTTCACCCTGAATTTGTGAAACCTCTTCGGGTACGGGAAAGACTGTGCTAATAACTTAAATTGCCAGGCATACCAACTAAAGGGGGACAAAAAGAATACAAAACATCCAGGCCATGGAAAACCTGGGTACCACAGCCACTCAAGAGGGAGAGGTTTTTTAGTGCCAGGAAGGAAAAAAAACTGGCAGGAAATGGCAGAAATCGTACACCAAAAACCCCGTCATTCCTGGAGTGGAACCACAGTCGATGGCCTCCACTCCAATCCAACAGATACAGATACTAAATGCCGGAAAAAAAATCCCCCCCCAGTACCAACAATACCACCAGTCCGATAACATTCTTCTTTGCAAATACTTTTACAGGGTCTAAAGCCAGCAACAAACAAAAAAATACCTTTCATCCGTGGACTGCTGCAGAGGCAAAGGCAATGTTCCGGGTTTCACTGAGACCCCCCATAAAGGATCACTTGGACAACGAAATATGGATCCCCGGTTACAACCTATACAGATGTGACAGAGTGAACAGGCAAAAGGGGGGGGGTTGGCCTGTACATTGCAGAGTCACTTGTTTGCACAGAACTGGGTAAATGCCTCAAATGATGTAGTGGAAGTTTTAGCAGTAAAGGTCGAGAACCAAAACCTATCATTGTGGGAGTCTACAAGCCTCCAGATGCAACATCCCAGCAATTCCAGAAACAGCTGTTAAAAATTGACCACTGTCTGGAAAATCTTCCAGCTCCTGCACCCAACACTTGCTCCTGGGGGATTTCAACTTAAGGCACCTAAAATGGAGGAATATAGCAAATAATATTGTTGCAGTAATAACAAACCCGGAGGGAGCTCTGATGAAAACTCACACTCACGCAGCTTTTAAATCTCTGGCACAAAATTCAATTTAAACCAGCAAATAATAGAGCCTACTAGACTGGAGAATACACTAGACCTCATCTTCACTAACAATGATGATCTGATAAGAAATGTCACCATATCAAAAACAATATACTCAGATCACAACATAATTGAGGTTCAGACATGCATGCGCGGAGCCCCAGACCGACATAATGAGATTAGTCACGAGGGAGCATTCACAAAATTCAACTTCAATAACAAAAACATAAAGTGGGACCAAGTAAACCAAGTCCTAACCGATATAAGCTGGGAAGATATACAGCAGGGCCCCGCTTTACGGCGTTTCGCTTTATGGCATTCTGCTAATATGGACATTTCAAATTATGAAACCCAAAACCTCGCTATATGGCTCCCCCCACCTGTCTTTCTAATACGGTCACAGCGGCCCACCGAGTTTGTTTACATTCTCCCTGAGCACATCTCCTTATTATGTCTGGAAGCTTTCCAAAATTTCAAGTTTTTTAAAGTTATTGTATATTTTATATGTATTGTACTTGATAAACTTGTGTACACCTGTACCTAAATAAACTAAAACACTGTGCTGGCATGTAGGTACACATTAAAATCACTAAGAGTCTCTCTACCTTTATGCAATAATAATAATAATAAAAATAAAATAATAATAATAATAGTAATAATAATAATCTTTTGGGGCGCATTAATGTCGCATATTAACGTTAATATAGACTTTTTCCCTTAATCTATGATATTTTTTTCAAAATTATATAAGAAATACATTATGTAACACACAAACATGATACATCACCCACAGTATAAAAATTTATACAAATATATATGAGATGTTTACCAAACGGTTTGTAGAAGGGGCCCGGAAGAATACGTTTTCTCTAGCCCGTCACCTGTTACTGGGGATAACTGTAGAAAAATATTCCTTTCGTATGCCTTCACTTTATAGCTATAATTCGTACTAACTTGTACACAGTGTAAGAGTATTTGTTTCGTGATTTAATTTAATTATAATAATAATAAAAATATTATAAGGTAAAAGTATCACAAACTCTTAAAAATTTTTACATGAATGAACTAAAACTGGACACGTATTAATACCGTCTTTTTTGGGCCTGACCGAGTGATCGTCCACAACCTGTTCAGTTTGTTTGTTTGTTTACGCTGTCTGAGCTCGTATCATTAAATGTTGATATTACGTTAATATACACATTTTCATTAACCCCATCCGTGATATTTTTTTCAAAATTATATAAATAAACACGATACATAACATAAATACATAACATAGGGTTTAGAGAACCTAGGATAACCCAAAAAAGTCAGAGTGACTTTACTTCCATTGCCTTCACCCCAGCATCATTTCTTCTCAAAATGATGTTACATGAGAATGGGAGTGTTCTTCTTTATTTATTCTACCGTATCAATGTAGAGACAACCTGTACACAATGTAACTTGTACACAAACCAACTGTACACTGTTTACAAAACTTACCTTTGCCTGGTTGTTTACATAACTCTGCGCCTGTCCTCTCTCATGCACTCATTCTTTCTCTCTGGTATGGTAGCCTGGCTGACTACCATACATACCACACTTGTTTTTTTACAAAAATACTACTCACCCTCACCCTATATTTTAAGGTAAGTAATGATGAACTGTATATACATTTTATCCTCTGGGATGCTTAAATATCATAGAATAGTATGTGTGGGTGGGTTGGCCTGGATGGTACCCTGGCTGACTACCATACATACCACACTTTATTTTTTACAATAAATGCTACTCATCTCACCCTATATTTTAAGTAAGTAATGAGTGAACTGTATATACATTTATCGCTCTGGGATGCTTAAATATCAAAAGAATAGTATGTGTGGGGGGGTTGGCCTGGTATGGTAGCCGGGCTGACTACCATACAAACCACACTTGATTTCTTACAATAAACACTGCTTGTCTAAACCCTAGATTAAGACTATAAATATTTTAAGGTAAGTAAATGTGCACTATGTGTGTATTGCACTTTTTTTATTGTTTTTTGATGCCTGGTTCTATTGCTAACATAATATATGTTAGTGTAAACTTGTTACCTAGTGTTTGTATGCATTTGTAAGTGGAAAAAAAGGGTGTTCCACTTTACGGCGGTTTCCGCTTTATGGCGGTAGCCTGGAACGTAACCCGCCGTATAAGTGGGGACCTCCTGTACTAAGCAACACAGACCCCAACTTATGCCTAGAACAGATTAACTCGGTGGCACTCGATGTATGCACAAGGCTTATTCCTCTAAGAAAAAGGAGGGTAGATGTAAAATAGAAAGAGACAGGCGCTCCCTTTACAGGCGACGGAAAAGAATAACAGAGCGGCTAAAAGAGGTCAATATATCTGAAATGCGTAGGGAGACACTGATCAGAGAAATAGCAAGCATCGAACTTAAGCTAAAAGAATCCTTTAGGAGTCAGGGAAACGCGGGAAGAACTAAAAGCCATAAATGAAAATCGAAAGAAACCCAAATTATTTCTTCTCCTATGCCAAATCAAATATCGAGAACAACGTCCAGTATTGGGCCCCTACTAAACAAGATGGGACCTACACAGATGACAGCAAGGAAATGAGTGAGCTACTCAAGTCCCAATATGACTCAGTTTTTAGCAAGCCGCTAACCAGACTGAGAGTCGAAGATCCAAAATGATTTTTTTTATGAGAGAGCCACAAAATTTGATTAACCCAAGCCTATCCGATGTTATCCTGACGCCAAATGACTTCGAACAGGCGATAAATGACATGCCCATGCACTCTGCCCCAGGGCCAACTCATGGAACTCTGTGTTCATCAAGAACTACAAGAAGCCCCTATCACGAGCCTTTTCCATCCTATGGAAGGGAGCATGGACACGGGGTCGTCCCACAGTTACTAAAAACAACAGACATAGCCCCACTCCACAAAGGGCAGTAAAGCAACAGCAAAAAAACTACAACCAATAGCACTAACATCCCATATCATAAAAAATCTTTGAAAGGTCCTAAGAAGCAAGATCACCACCCATCTAGAAACCCATCAGTTACACAACCCAGGGCAATATGGGTTTAGAACAGGGCGCTTCTGTCTGTCTCAACTATTGGATCACTACGACAAGGTCCTAAATGCACTAGAAGACAAAAAGAATGCAGATGTAATATATACAGACTTTGCAAAAGCCTTCGACAAGTGTGACCATGGCGTAATAGCACACAGAATGCGTGCTAAAGGAATAACAGGAAAAGTTGGTCGATGGATCTACAATTTCCTCACTAACAGAACACAGAGAGTAGTCGTCAACAGAGTAAAGTCCGAGGCAGCTACGGTGAAAAGCTCTGTTCCACAAGGCACAGTACTCGCTCCCATCTTGTTCCTCATCCTCATATCCGACATAGACAAGGATGTCAGCCACAGCACCATGTCTTCCTTTGCAGATGACACCCGAATCTGCATGACAGTGTCTTCCATTGCAGACACTGCAAAGCTCCAGGCGGACATCAACCAAATCTTTCAGTGGGCTGCAGAAAACAATATGAAGTTCAACGATGAGAAATTTCAATTACTCAGATATGGTAAACATGAGGAAATTAAATCTTCATCAGAGTACAAAACAAATTCTGGCCACAAAATAGAGCGAAACACCAACGTCAAAGACCTGGGAGTGATCATGTCGGAGGATCTCACTTTCAAGGACCATAACATTGTATCAATCACATCTGCTAGAAAAATGACAGGATGGATAATGAGAACCTTCAAAACTAGGGAGGCCAAGCCCATGATGACACTCTTCAGGTCACTTGTTCTATCTAGGCTGGAATATTGCTGCACACTAACAGCACCTTTCAAGGCAGGTGAAATTGCCGACCTAGAAAATGTACAGAGAACTTTCACGGCGCGCATAATGGAGATAAAACACCTCAATTACTGGGAGCGCTTGAGGTTCCTAAACCTGTATTCCCTGGAACGCAGGAGGGAGAGATGCATGATTATATACACCTGGAAAATCCTAGAGGGACTAGTACCGAACTTGCACACGAAAATCACTCACTACGAAAGCAAAAGACTTGGCAGACGATGCACCATCCCCCCAATGAAAAGCAGGGGTGTCACTAGCACGTTAAGAGACCATGCAATAAGAGTCAGGGGCCCGAGACTGTTCAACTGCCTCCCAGCACACATAAGGGGGATTACCAACAGACCCCTGGCAGTCTTCAAGCTGGCACTGGACAAGCACCTAAAGTCAGTTCCTGATCAGCCGGGCTGTGGCTTGTATGCTGGTTTGCGTGCAGCCAGCAGCAACAGCCTGGTTGATCAGGCTCTGATCCACCAGGAGGCCTGGTCACAGACCGGGCCACGGGGGCGTTGACCCCCGGAACTCTCTCCAGGTAACTCCAGGTAAGCCATGCGTGTTGTAAAAGTAAACTAAAATGCCGGGAACAATGGGTTAGTAACCCCTTTTCCTGTAAAGATTACTAAAAAGAATAAGAAGAAGAAAATTGTCAAAGTGGGAAGTCTGAATGTGCGTGGATGTTGTGCAAATGATAAGAAAGAGATGATTGTGGATGTTATGAATGAGAAGAAACTGGATGTTCTGGCTTTAAGTGAAACAAAGCTGAAGGGGGTGGGAGAGTTTCAATGGAGAGGAATAAATGGGATTAGGTCAGGGGTTTCAAATAGAGTTAGAGCTAAAGAAGGAGTAGCAATAATGTTGAAGGATAAGCTATGGCAGAAAAGAGGGACTACAAATGCATAAATTCAAGGATTATGTGGAGTAAAATAAAGATTGGATGTGAAAAGTGGGTTATAGTAAGCATATATGCACTGGAGAAGAGAGAAGTGTAGAGGAGAGAGAGAGATTCTGGAAATGTTGAGTTAATGCGTGGGGAGTTTTTGAATCAAGTGTGAGAGTAATGGTGGTTGGGGATTTTCAATGCTAAAGTGTGGTAAAAATGTTATGAGGGAGTAGTAGGTAAATTTGGGGTGCCAGGGTAAATGTAAATGGGGAGCCTTTAATTGAGCTATGTGTAGAAAGAAATTTGGTAATAAGTAATACATATTTTATGAAAAAAAGGATAAATAAATATACAAGGTATGATTGCACGAAAATGAAAGTATTTGTTAGATTATGTATTGGTAGATAAAGGTTGTGGGTAGGCTCCAGGATGTACATGTTTTATAGAGGGGCCAACTGATATATCAGATCATTAATTTAGTTGTAGCTACAGTTAGAGTAAGAGGTAGATGGGAAAAGAGGAAGGTGCAACAACAAGTAAGACGGAGGTGAAAGTGAAATAAACTAAGGGAGGAGGAAGTTCGGGCGAGATATAAGCGACTATTGGCAGAAAGGTGGGCTAAGTGCAACGATGATTTAGTGGGGGTTGAAGAGGGTTGGAATAGTTTTAAAAAAGCAGTATTAGAATGTGGGGCAGAAGTTTGTGGTTATAGGAGGGTGGGGGCGGGAGGAAAGAGGAGTGATTGGGGGAATGATGAAGTAAAGGGTGTGATAAAAGAGAAAAAGGTAGCTTACGAGGGGTTTTTTAACAAAGCAAGAAGTGTTATAAGAAGAGCAGAGTATAGGGAAAGGGGTAAAAGAAAGGTGAAGAGAGTGGTAGAGAGATGCAAAAGGGAGAGCAGATGAAAGAGTGGGAGGCACTGCAAGAAATTTTAATGAAAATAAGAAAAAATTTTGGATGAGTTAAACAAGTTAAGAAAGCCTAGGGGAAGTATGGATTTGTCCATTAAAAACAGAGTAGGGGAGTTAGTAGATGGGGAGAGGGAGGTATTAGGTAGATGGTGAGAATATTTTGAGGAACTTTTAAATGTTGAGGAAGAAAGGGAGGCGTAATTTCATGCACTGGCCGGGGAGGTATACCATCTTTTAGGAGTGAAGAAGAGCAGAATTAAGTGTGGGGGAGGTACGTGAGGCATACGTAGAATGAAAGGGGGTAAAGCAGCTGGAACTGATGGGATCATGACAGAAATGTTAAAAAGCAGGGGGGGATATAGTGTTGGAGTGGTTGGTACTTTTGTTTAATAAATGTATGAAAGAGGGGAAGGTACCTGGGGATTGGCAGAGAGCATGTATAGTCCCCTTTATATAAAGGGGAAAGGGGACAAAAGGATTGAAAAAATTATAGAGGAATAAGTTTACTGATATACCAGGAAAAGTATACGGGAGAGTTATAATTGAAATAATTAGAGGTAAACAGAATGTAGAATTGCGGATGAGCAAGGAGGCTTCAGAGTGGGTAGGGGATGTGTAGATCAAGTGTTTACATTGAAGCATATATGTGAACAGTATTTAGATAAAGGTAGGGAAGTTTTTATTGCATTTATGGATTTAAAAAGGCATATGAAAAGAGTGGATAGAGGAGCAATGTGGCAGATTTTTGCAAGTTTATGGAATAGGTGGTAAGTTACTAAATGCTGTTTAAAAAGCTTTTATGAGGATAACGAGGCTCAGTTTAGGGTGTGTAGAAGAGAGGGAGAATACTTCCCGGTAAAAGTAGGTCTTAGACAGGGGTGTGTAATGTCACCATGGTTGTTTAATATATTTATAGATGGGGTTGTAAAAGAAGTAAATGCTAGGGGGTTCAGGAGAAGGGTGGGATTAAATTATGGGGAATCAAATTCAAAATGGAATTGACACAGTTACTTTTTGCTGATGATACTGTGCTTATGGGGGATTCTAAAGAAAAATTGCAAAGGTTAGTGGATGAGTTTTGAGAATGTGTGTAAAGGTAGAAAGTTGAAAGTGAACATAGAAAAAGAGTAAGGTGATGAGGGTATCAAATGATTTAGATAAAGAAAACTTGGATATCAAATTGGGGAGGAGGAGTATGGGAAAAAAATGAATGTTTTCAGATACTTGGGAGTTTACGTGTCGGCGGATGGATTTATGAAGGATGAGGTTTAAACATAGAAAATTTATAAGGAAAAAAAGGTGAGTGGTGCGTTGAGGTATATGTGGAGTCAAAAAACGTTATCTATGGAGGCAAAGAAGGGAATGTATGAAAGTATAGTAGAAACCAGCACTCTTATATGGATGTGAAGCTTGGGTGGTAAATGCAGCAGCAGGGAGACGGTTGGTGGCAGTGGGAAAGTCCTGTCTAAGGGCAATGTGTGGTGTAAATATTATGCAGAAAATTCGGAGTGTGGAAATTAGGAGAAGGTGTGGAGTTAATAAAAGCATTAGTCAGAGGGCAGAAGAGGGGTTGTTGAGGTGACTATATATGTGTATATATATTATAGAAACCAAAGGAAGGAAGGAATGTAGGAAGGGAAAGTAGGAAAGGATGTAGGAATGTAGGGAAAGGGAAAGGAATGATGACACACGACCCTTTACCTAGGGTAACTACCCAACACAACTGCTGCTAATACTTTGAAGAAAACTGCTCAGAACAAGGTGTTTTGTCTTTGCAACATAAAAAAAAAAGTGCCCACAAAAACGCAGACACACTCTTTTTTTTGTTGAGTGTAAAACACCATTGTATTTTACACTCCTTGTGTTCCACAAGCTGCAGAACTTCTAGGAACATGTCCAGTGACTGTACATTTGTATATATATTATAAAAAACAATAATATAAAAAAAATTTTTGTTGTGTA
Organism: Cherax quadricarinatus; assembly: GCF_026875155.1. NCBI lineage: Eukaryota > Metazoa > Arthropoda > Malacostraca > Decapoda > Parastacidae > Cherax > Cherax quadricarinatus. The sequence continues at coordinate 9,981 of NW_026476680.1, forward strand.
AACAATTTTGTAAACAATATATTGATAATTATGTTTGGCGCTTATTGTGTTGTAACAACGAGTTTAAATGTACACCCCCCTTACTTTTTGGGGA
>NW_026476685.1:0-12087 GCF_026875155.1 Cherax quadricarinatus
AGTCTGGCCAACATCACCCAGTCATTGCATCTGGCAACATCACCTCAGTCACTGTCATCTGGCCAACATCACCTCAGTCACTGTCAGTCTGGCCTATCTCCACCCCAGTCTTAGTATTGCACTGTCAGTTGGGCCACCTCACCTCAGTAAAGTCACTGTCAGGTCTGCCAACATCACCTCAGTCACTGTCAGTCTGCCAACATCACCCCAGTCACTGTCAATCTGGCCAACCACCCCAGTCACTGTCAGTCTGGCCACATCACCTCAGTCACTGTCAGTCTGGGGACCTCACCTCAGTCACTGTCAGTCTGGCCAGCCTCACCTCAGTCACTGTCATCTGGCCAACCCACCTCAGTCACTGTCAGTCTGGCCAAACCTCACCTCAATCCGCTGTCAGTCTGGCCAAACCCACCTCAGTCACTGTCAGTCTGGCCAACATCCCCCTCAGTCACTGTCGTCTGGCCAGCCTCACCTCAGTCACTGGTCAGTCTGGCCAGCCCACCTCAGTCACTGTCATCTGGCCGCCTCACCTCAGTCACTGTCATCTGGCCACCTCACCTCAGTCACTGTCGTCTGACCAACATCACCCAGTCACTGTCAGTCTGGCCACCTCACCTTTAGTCACTGTCAGTCTTTGGGCCCAAATCACCTCATTTACTGTCAACTGGCCAGCCTCACCTCAGTCACTGTCAGTCTGGCAGCTCACCTCAGTCACTGTCAGTCGTGGCCAGCCTCACCTCAGTCACTGTCAGTCTGGCCAGCTCACCTCAGTCACTGTCAGTCTGGCCAACATCACCCAGTCACTGTCAGTCTGGCCAACATCACCTCAGTCACTGTCAGTCTGGCCAACATCACCTCAGTCACTGTCAGTCTGGCCAACATCACCTCAGTCACTGTCAGTCTGGCCAACATCACCTCAGTCACTGTCAGTCTGGCCACATCACCTCAGGTCACTGTCAGTCTGGCCAACATCACCTCAGTCACTGTCAGTCTGGCCACTCACCTTCAGTCACTGGTCAGTCTGGCCAACATCACCTCAGTCACTGTCAGTCTGGCCAGCCTCACCTCAGTCACTGTCAGTCTGGCCAACATCACCTCAGTCACTGTCAGTCTGGCCAGCCTCACCTCAGTCACTGTCAGTCTGGCCAACATCACCTCAGTCACTGTCAGTCTGCCACATCACCCTCAGTCACTGTCAGTCTGGCCAGCTCACCTCAGTCACTGTCAGTCTGGCCACATCACACTCATCACTGTCAGTCTGGCCACATCACCTCAGTCACTGATCAGTCTGGCCACATCACCTCAGTATCACTGTCAGTCTGGCCAGCCTCACCTCAGTCACTGTCAGTCTGGCCAACATCACCTCAGTCACTGTCAGTCTGGCCAACATCACCTCAGTCACTGTCAGTCTGGCCAACATCACCTCAGTCACTGTCAGTCTGGCCAACATCACCTCAGTCACTGTCAGTCTGGCCACATCACCTCATCACTGTCAGTCTGGCCAACATCACCTCAGTCCTGTCAGTCTGGCCAACATCACCTCAGTCACTGTCAGTCTGGCACATCACCTCAGTCACTGTCAGTCTGGCCAACATCACCGCAGTCACTGTCAGTCTGCCAACTATCACCTCAGTCACTGTCAGTCTGGCCACTCATCCTCAGTCACTGTCTGTCTGGCCACCTCACCTCAGTCACTGTCAGTCTGGCCAACATCACCCAGTCACTGTCTCTGGCAACATCACCTCAGTCACTGTCAGTTACTGGACAAATCACAAATCAGTCAATGTTAGTTGGGAGTCCTCACCATACAGTCATGTACATTGGCCAACTGTAAATCTACATCATGTAGTTGTTTGGCAAGATAGTCGTACTGTAGTCTGCCCTCTCACCTCTTCCTGTCGTCGCCAGCAAGGCAAAAACATTGGTTATCTTTACCTGTTCATTCTGGCAACAGTCACTAGTCAATGATAGTCATGAATAACATCACCTCGTCACTGCTTCGGGTTTCTTGGCAACTCACTTCGAGTTTCTTATCTGAACTACTATTTACTTAGTGGACTATTTGGGCCACATTTTTAAAACCCAGAAAAACACTGTAATTGGCCAGATTTTCCCCACTTTCCCGTATTAAGTTTTGCCTTAAAATTCCAACCTCTAAAAAATTATTTTTTTTAAAACCCCACCTGTTTTTCCGTCTGGCCAATATGCCTTTTTCATCTTTTAAAAAAACCCCAAAACCCGTCGGGGCCCAAAAACCCGTCCCGGCCCCGGGTTTTTAGCATGTCGCCCGGAAAAACCCATCCTGGAACTCCCCCCCCCGCATTTTTTAAAGCAAAATTTGGTTTGATTATTTTTTTAAAATTAAAAAGGGGAAGGCCTTTTTTGGTTCTTTTGAAAAGGGGTTTTGGGGGAGGTGGTCCGTGGTGGAAAACCCCCCCCCAACCGGTGGGGCACCCCGGGAAAAAAGGGGGGGGAAAAAAAGGGGTCTTCCGTCCTTTCGTCCCCCCGGGGGGTAGGGGACAGGGGCAAATTTGGGCCAAGGGTGGGGCCCGTCCCCGGGGGACCCTTTCGGGAAAGGGGGCCCCTTGGGTTTAAAAACACAAAGGGTTTTTTGGGAAAAAATTTTGCCAACCGGGAAAAAAAATTTTTTTGGTTTTTTCCTATTTTTTCACCTCAGTCACTTTCATCTGGCCCCCACCCTCATCACTGACCCCTTCCCGGCCAACCCCCCCCCCATCCCCTGTCCCGTCCCGGCCAACATCACCTTTAGGCACTGTCCTTGGGGCCCAAAATCTCCCCCCGCCCCTTGTCATTTTCTAAAATTTTCACAAAATAAAATGTTTGATTTGGGGGGTTTTATTATAATATTAAAATTTTTAATGGTCAATTTTTAATTACTTTGATGGTAAAGTTTGTTTTGGACGGGAAAATAAAATTTCCCCTGGGGGGTAGGGAACGCAAAAATCCCTCACAAAACTTTCCCTTTCCCAGGGAAGGGGGGAAAAAAAATTGGGTTACTTTCCTTTACCCCGCTTCCCTATTTAACCACAACAATAGGTTCCCAGGGGCAAAAATTAAATCAAAATTTAAATAACAACATCCCCCCGATACCACTTTTCTTACCTTGGGAACCCCCTTCGAAATTTAAAAATCTTTTCTTTTTTCAGCTTTTTTAAAGTTTTAAATGGCATAAAATTTTTCTTCAAACTTATTCCTGTACACCAGAAAAAAACCTTTTTTAAATTTTCCGGATTCCTCACTTCCCCTTTTTTTTAAAAATTTTTTTGCCTTTCCTTATTCCTTTTTTTTTAATTCTCTCTTAAATTTAATATATTTTTGATTAATTACCCCCACTCTTTTTTTTTTTTTAGACTGTGACTCCTTTTTTTATTAAGATATGTTCGAAACTTTGTTAACCCCTCTTTTTTTTTGAATTTCCCAATCTCCCGGGGCCGGGCTTTTCCAGCCCCACCCTCTTCTCCCTGTCTTTGGGGAAAGTTTGAGACCTATGTCTGCCCTGGTAGGGGGTACAAGTACCTTCCCCATCTTCTGGGCCAACTATCCCCAGGGCCCACCCCATTCCCGCCCACACGGGGGTGGTAGGGGGGGACCAGGTCTGGGCAGCCATCTTCTCCGCCCAAGGAGGGGGAAGGGGGGAGCCCGGGCTTGGTCTCCATCCCCCCGCCCCAGGGAGCGGGGGAGGGGCCCAAATTGGTTTTCCCTCCATCCCCCCCCCAAGGGGGCCAGGGAGGGAGAAAACTGTGGGCTGCCACTTCCCCCCCCCCGAGGGGGCGGTAGGGAAACCAAATCCCCGTTCGGGCCTCTTCCCCCCCCCCAGGGGGGCTGGAGGGAGGACCAGGGTTTTTGGCGCCATCTTCCCCCCCCAAGGGGGGCTGGTGGGAAGGGGCCAGGGCTGTGCTACCCCTTCCCCGCCCCGGGGGGCTGGGTGGAGGACCCGTCTTTGTGGGTCCCCCCCCTTTTTATCCCCCCCCAAAGGCGGGTCGGGGGAGCCCAGGGCTGGCTCCACTTCCCTTTCCCCCCCCAGGGGGGCGGGAGGGGACCTGGCTGGCCTTTCCCTCTTCCCCCCCCCAGGGAACTGTGGGAGGGTTCCCAGTTTTGTTTCTGGCCCTCTTCCCCCCCCCAGGGAGCTGTAGGGGGGAGCCAGGGCTGGGTTGCCATTTCCCCCCCCGCCCCAAGGGGGGCTGGTGGAAACCCCCCCTTTGGTTTTGCCAAACTTCCCCCCCCCAGGGAGGCTGGTAAAGGGGGGAGCCAGGGCTGTGGTCTCCCCTCTTCCCCCCCCCAAGGGGGCCCGGTAGGGAGGAGCCATCTGGGTCTGCCAAACTTCCCCCCCCCGAGGGGGCTGGGAGGGAGGGGCCAGGTCCCGTGGTCCCGCCATCTTCCCCCCGAGAGGGTGGTAGGGGGAGCCAGGGCTGTGGGCGGGCCTTTTCCCGCCCCCCGAGGCTGGGGGGGAAGGGGCCCCGGGCCCGTGGGCCCCGCCCCTTTTCCCCCCCAGGAGGGTTGGGGGGGCCAGGCTGGGTCTCCATCTTCCCCCCCCTCCCGGGGGGCTGGTAGGAGGGGCCAGGTCTGTTCTGCCAAACTTTCCCCCCCCCGGGAGGCGGGGGGAGGAACCAGGGCTTGGTCTCCATCTTTCCCCCCCCCCAAAAGCTTTGGTTAAAGGGGGCCCTTTTGTGGTCTGCCCTCTTCCCCCCCCAAAAGGGGGTGGGGGGAGCCAGGTTTTGTTCCCGCCATCTTCCCCCCCCCGGGGGGGGGTTAAGGGGGAAACCAGGGCGTGGCTGCCTCTTCCCCCGCCCCAAAAGGGGGTAGGGGGGAGCCGTCTGTTGCCATCTTTCCCCCCCCCAGGAAGGGGTGGGAGAGGGCCCGGGGGTTTGGGCTTCCATCTTCCCCTCCCCCGGGAGCGGGAGGGGGACCATCCGTGGCCCGCCATCTTCCCCCCAGGAAAGGGTGGTGGGGGGAGCCAGTCGTGGTCTTTCCATCTTCCCCCCCAGGGAGGCTGGTGGGGAGGGCCATTGTTCCGCCATCTTCCCCCGCCCCAGGAAGGGTGTGGAGGAGCCAGGGCTGTGTCTGCCATCTTTTTCCCCCCCCAGGAAAACTTTTGGGGAAAAGCCAAATCCCCGGGGCCCGCCATCTTTTCCCCCCCAGGGGGGCGGAAAGGGGGACCCCCGTCGTTCCCGCCCCCTTCCCCCCCCGGAGCTGGGGGGAGGAGCCAATCTGTGGGCTGCCATCTTCCCCCCCCCAAGAGGCTGGGGGGAGGACCAGGGCTGTGGCTCCATCTTCCCCCCCCCAATGGTTTGGGAAGCCATCTGTCCCCATCTCCCCCGCCCCCAAAAGGGTGGGGAACCAGGCCCGTTGGGCGGCCCCTCCTTTTTCCCCCCCAAAAAGGGTGGGGGGAGCGCCATCTGTGTCCCTTTTCCCCCCGAGAGGGGGAGGGAGGGGGCCAGGCTGTGGCTGCCTTTCCCCTTTCCCCCCCCAGGGAGGGTGGGGAGGGCCAGGGCGGGGGGTCTCCCCTTTCCCCCCCCAGGGAGGCTGGGAGGGGGAGCCTCTGTGCTGCCATCTTCCCCCCCCCAAGGGGGGCTGGGGGGAGGGGCCAGGCTGTGGTCTGCCATCTTCCCCGCCCCAAAGGGGGTTAAAAAGGGCCCCGTCTGTGGTCCCATCTTCCCCCCGGGGGGCCGGTGGGGGGACCCGGGCCCTTTTGGGCTGCCATCTTCCCCCCCCCAAAACTTAGGGGGGACCAGGGCTTTTGTTTGCCATTTCCCCCTTCCCCCCCCCCAGGAGGTTGGGAGGGGGGACCAAGGTTCTTGGTCTTTCCCTCTTCCCCGCCCCCTTGGGGGCTGGGGGGGAGGGCCAGTCCCTTGGGCTGCCATCCCAAACCCCCCCCAGGGAAGGGTGGGGGAACCCTCTTTGGTCTCCATCTTCCCCCCCCCAGGGCTGGGGGGGGAGGAGCCGTTTTGTGGTCGGGCCCTCTTCCCCCCCCCAGGGGCTGTAGGGAGGGGCCAGGCTGTTTTCCATCTTCCCCCCCCCAGGGGGGCTGGAAGGACCCGGGCTGTGGGCTTTATCTTCCCCCCCCCCAGGGAGGGGGTAGGGGGGGCCCCGTGGGCGCCATCTTTTCCCCCCCCCCGGGGCTGGTAAAGCCAAATTTTGTTTTTCCAACTTTTCCCCCCCCCGGGAGGGTGGGAGGGGGGACCAGGATGTGGTCTGCCATCTTCCCCCCCCCCCGGGGGGGCGGGAGGGGGGAGCCAGGGGCTGGGTCCCCCATCTTCCCCGCCCCCAGGCTGGGAAAGCCATCTTGGTCTGCCTTTTTCCCCCCCCCAGGGGCTGAGGGGGGACCAGGGCTGGTCTCCATCTTCCCCCCCCGGGGGCGGAGGGGGAACCAGTCTTGGTTCCCCCATCCCCCCCCCAGGGGGGCTTGGGGAGCCAGGGCTGTGGTTCCCTTTAAATTTTCCCCCCCAAAGAGGGGGGAGCCCGTCGGGTCCCCCAAACTTCCCCGCCCCAGAGCTGGTAAGAAAACCCCCCTGGGGGCCATCTTCCCCCCCCCGGAGGCTGGGGGGAAATTGGGAATTTTGAATACAAAGGAACCAAAACTTTCTTTTATTTTTAAGGGGGGTTGGTGGGGGGAGGGTTTTTCCCTTTCCCCCCCCAAAAAAGGTTTGGGAGGACCCATTTTTGTGGTCCTCCATTTTTCCCCCCCGCCCCAAAGGCTTAAAAAACCCCTTTCTCCTTTCCCGAGGGGGGCTTGGGGGAAGAAAAAAAAACCTGGGTTTTCCCCCGCCCCGGGGGGTTGGGGGGAACCACCGCCCCTTCCCCCAAGGTTGGGGGGGGCCAGGCGGGGCGCCCTTCCCCCCCCCAAACGGGAAAGCCCGGCTTGGCCTTTTTACCCCCGGGAAGGCCTAAAAACCATCCCTTGTGTCGCCTCTTTTCCCTCCCAAACCCGGTAGGGGAACCTCCGTTTTCACCCCCCCCCAAGGGGGGAACCCTTTGTCCAAACAAACCACCCCAAAATTAAGGGGGAACCATTTGGGATTTTAAACAAAGATTTTTGCCACTTTCCCCCCCCGCCACAAGGTTAAACCAGGGGTCTTTTCCCCCCCCAAGGGGGGGAACCCGGTTCCCTTGGCCCCCATTGGGGCCCCAAACTGGTTTTAAAAGGGGCCCCGTCTTTTCGGAAAACCCCGCCCCAAAATTTGGGGGGAATTTTCCAACAAAATTCCCCCCCAAGGTTAAAATTTCCTTTCCTTCCCTTTTCCCCCCCCAAACCCTTGGGGGGAACCCTTTTCGTACCCCCCCAAAAAAGAAAGTTTGGTCCTTATCTAGGGGAACTTAAACCATCCCGTTTTTACTTCTGCCCCGGGGGGCTTAGGACCAGTATTTTTTCTTCCCATTCCCCAAAACTTGGTAAAACAATTGGGTTTCCAAATTTTCAACAGGTTTAAAAGTTTGGTCCTTGGGCTGTTACTTCCCCCCCCAGGGGGCTTTAAACCAATTTTTTCCCATCTTAAACTTTAAACCCCCAAAACCCTTTTGCCCCAATTTTAAACCCTAATTTATCTTGCCCCCAAGGTGGGAAAAAGAATTAGGTTTTAAAAGGTTTAGGAGAGCCAAATATTTCCTTTCCCTTTTAACTTAAACCAACTCCTTTTCCCCCTTTCCCCGCCCCCAAAAGGTTAATCTTTTCCCATACAAAGGTTTTTCAAACTCGGGGGCCCGTTAAAAATTAACTTTTTAAAATTTTTTTTGTTTTTCCCTGGGGTTTTCACCTAAAAAACCAAAAAACAGTTTCCCCTTGGTTTTTGTCAAAATTTGGGGCCCCAAACCCCCCCAAAAAGACCAAATGTGCAAATCCCAGGAAAAAAAAAAAAAAAAACCTTCCCCTAGGTGAAACCGGGAAAAAATGTTAAAAAAAAAAAAATTTTTTATTTTTAAAGGGGAAAAACCAATCCACAAGGTTTTCCAAGCTTTCCCTACCCCAACTAAATGCCCTTTCCTTCTTTCACACCATTTAACCCCTTTCAAAACCCCCCCTTCGGGTAATCCCAAAACCCGGCTTATCATAAAACTTTTCCAAAATTTTCCGTCCATAAATTTCACCCTTGATCCTACAATCTGCAGCGCCAAAATTAGAGATTTAAACTTTTTATTTAAAAACCGGGGATTTTTAAACTAAATGATTTTGTGACCACTTTTCTAAGCTCTTCAATAATCTGAAGATTATCTCTGAGAGAATCTTTATCAGAACCAAGTCCAGCAGGTTCTTGCTCTAGTTGGCTCACACAAACTGTTTTAATAACTGGCCCAGAACTATTTCAGGAAAGTCACTATACTCTAGATTACCTATAAATTGTTCCAACACATATGACTAAAGTTAAAATCTCTTAATACAACTACATTTTATCCTAGACGCCTGAACAATTTCGTCCCAAAGAAAGTAACTATGATCAATATCTAGTTTTGTGAATCTCTAGATCACATCTAGTATTAGCATTTCATGTCCCCCGAGAAACTTCAGTCACATTCAGTATGTCTTTCTTCCATATAAATACAAATATTTACTTCCTTGTAAATCTTACAATGTTGGTTTACATGTTATAACATTTCAGTTACAAAGTTGATCACTGTCATGCCTAGGCACTTCTGGCAGACTAATACTAATTCTTACACTATCTTGATATAGGTTATAATTAAACAATACATTTGAACATATTATCAGATACCTAATTAGATACATTCCCAATTAGATACATAATTAGGTTTAAAATAGTTAGGTAGGTTGTTATTGATGCAACAATTTAACCTTTCATTAACATACATACCAACTCTCCTCCATTTCCAAACGTTGACTCTGTCAGTGTGGCCTGATAGGCAAAGCTCTTGATTCACACTCTGAGTGTCCGTGGTTCGATCCCCAACAACGGTAGAAACATTAGGACGTGTTTCCTTAAAACACCTGCTGTCCCTGTTCACCTATCAGTAAACTAGGTACCTTGGTATTAGTCGACTGGTGTGGGTCGCATCCTGGGGACAAATTTGACCTAATTTGCGGGAAATGCTCAGCATAACAAGCGGCTTTCTATATAGTAGTATGTCACTGATGTCAACTATGGTCTGTATACCTTGTACATGTACTGGTAGAAATGCAAATTATTATTATTATTATTATTATTATTATTATTATTAATTTACACCTCTCTACAGGGTATCCATCAAGCATGTCCCTATTTTTCAAACTGAACTAGATTTCCGTTTACTTCTTACTTTCACACCATTTAACTTGTGTCATAAACCACAGTACGGGTGGGAATCGAACTCACGGCAAGTGAGTCATAAAACTCCAGTCCAGTCCAGTACAGTTCACCTCTACTTAACATCTACTGGACTAACATTAACAGACTCAAGCAGTGGAATTATTGTAAAAGAAAGTAGGTCATTTTTAACATGTTCCTGTATGTCACAAAACGTGGCTAGGAAGGGAACTTTTCAATATTTGTATCATAGGTAATTATTGTTTTACAGTGCTTACTTACGTCTTCCTGGACACAGTGCTTACTTAAGTCTTCCTGGACACAGTGTTTACTTACGTCTTCCTGGACACAGTGTTTACTTAAGTCTTCCTGGACACAGTGTTTACTTACGTCTTCCTGGACACAGTGTTTACTTACGTCTTCCTGGACACAGTGTTTACTTAAGTCTTCCTGGACACAGTGTTTACTTACGTCTTCCTGGACACAGTGTTTACTTAATCTTCCTGACACAGTGTTTACTTACGTCTTCCTGGACACAGTGTTTACTTAAGTCTTCCTGGACACAGTGTTTACTTAAGTCTTCCTGGACACAGTGTTTACTTACGTCTTCCTGGACACAGTGTTTACTTAACGTCTTCCTGGACACAGTGTTTACTTACGTCCTTCCTGGACACAGTGTTTACTTACGTCTTCCTGGACACAGTGTTTACTTAAGTCTTCCTGGACACAGTGTTTACTTAAGTCTTCCTGACACAGTGTTTACTTACGTCTTCCTGGACACAGTGTTTACTTAAGTCTTCCTGGACACAGTGTTTACTTACGTCTTCCTGGACACAGTGTTTACTTAAGTCTTCCTGGACACAGTGTTTACTTACGTCTTCCTGGACACAGTGTTTACTTACGTCTTCCTGGACACAGTGTTTACTTACGACTTCCTGGACACAGTGTTTACTTAAGTCTTCCTGGACACAGTGTTTACTTAAGTCTTCCTGGACACAGTGTTTACTTAAGTCTTCCTGGACACAGTGTTTACTTACGTCTTCCTGGACACAGTGTTTACTTAAGTCTTCCTGGACACAGTGTTTACTTAAGTCTTCCTGGACACAGTGTTTACTTACGTCTTCCTGGACACAGTGTTTACTTAAGTCTTCCTGGACACAGTGTTTACTTACGTCTTCTGGACACAGTGTTTTACTTACGTCTTCCTGGACACAGTGTTTACTTAAGTCTTCCTGGACACAGTGTTACTTAAGTCTTCCTGGACACAGTGTTTACTTAAGTCTTCCTGGACACAGTGTTTACTTAAGTCTTCCTGGACACAGTGTTTACTTACGTCTTCCTGGACACAGTGTTTACTTAAGTCTTCCTGGACACAGTGTTTACTTACGTCTTCCTGGACACAGTGTTTACTTACGTCTTCCTGGACACAGTGTTTACTTACGTCTTCCTGGACACAGTGTTTACTTACGTCTTCCTGGACACAGTGTTTACTTAATTAAGTCTTCCTGGACACAGCTTGCGCAAAATTTTTGTAATTAAGACAGTTGTTTTGGCACCTTTGTGAGTTTCAGAGACGGTAATCAGTGCCACTGACCACGTCGCTGCTGTGCCACTGACCACGTCGCTGCTGTGCCACTGACCACGTCGCTGCTGTGCCGCTGACCACGTCGCTACTGTGCCACTGACCACGTCACTGCTGTGCCACTGACCACGTCACTGCTGTGCCACTGACCACGTCGCTGCTGTGCCACTGACCACGTCGCTGCTGTGCCACTGACCACGTCAGAACTGGAAACAATGCACATGTAAGAGACACCTACAGCTCACTGTTAAAAGTCTTCATAAAAGTATAATTCATCAGATGACAAGAACAAACATTTGTAATTAATGGTACAAAGTCACGGGTCATTTTTTTGACTAAAAATAGCAAAAACTCGGAGTTTTTCTTGGCTCAGTATTAAACTTAATTGTAGATAAATGATTCAAAGAACCGACAAGTTAATAAATTAGACACATGTGCAACACTTAGGTACCTTTACTGTGGATATGTTTCGTCACACAGTAGCTCCATCAGTCCTACAAAGAGAAAAATGGTGAAGATCAAGAGTTTGGGGTAATCAGTCCCTCAACTTGGAGTCGATGTTATCAGTCCATCAGTCTTGAGAAGATTACAGCATACGGTTAGGTCAAGTTTGTCAGGAAACTGGACAAGTGTTTCCTGGCGTGGGTCTTAGTCAGATGACCCACACTTGGAACTTTTGGTCACCTGACCGAAGCCTTCCGCTGGCTCACCCCTCCACCCCTTTAAAAATTATGGTCAGTGTTAATTGTCGTGCAGAATACGTAAAACTTGCGATTTTGGCTTAAATAGCAACGTTCTTGCCGAATAAGGCAAACGAAAATTTGTGTATGCAATAATTTCGGAAAAATCATTCTGAACCTAACGAAAAAAATATATTTCATTGTGTTTGTCTATTATTAAATTATTGTAAACTTATCTAAAATATATTTAGTTGGATTAGGCTAAATTAAATTGCGTTTGTTATAATAAGGTTAGGTAAGTTTTCTAAGGTTCTTTTGGTACAAAATTATTAATTTTTATATTAATAACATAAATGAAAAAAATATATCTTGAAAGTTCTTGTTAATTGACCAGTTTTACCTATATTCCAACGGTCATCATATGACCTGATAAGACCTGCATCAGGGAACACTTGTCCTGTTTCCTGACAAACATTATACTTACACTATCTAAAAATTGTCATATAATTAAGACCGAGTCATGAGACACTTGTTCTGTTTCCTGACGAAATTTTTTAAAAAAATTTTTTTG
>NW_026476686.1:0-70000 GCF_026875155.1 Cherax quadricarinatus
ACTGTAACATCACACTAGCACATCACACTGTAACATCACACTGTAACATCACACTGTAACATCACACTGTAACATCACACTGGCACATCACACTGGCACATCACACTGTAACATCACACTGTAACATCACACTGTAACATCACACTGTAACATCACACTGGCACATCACACTGTAACATCACACTGTAACATCACACTGTAACATCACACTGTAACATCACACTGTAACATCACACTGTAACATCACACTAGCACATCACACTGTAACATCACACTGTAACATCACACTGTAACATCACACTGTAACATCACACTGGCACATCACACTGGCACATCACACTGGGCTGAGGTGAAGAAAAGTTTGTGATTTACGAAGAAAGTTCAGTGAAAGAGTATTTCTTATGCTCAGCCACCCGTTGTCCACCCACCCGTTGTCCACCCACCCGTTGTCCACCCACCTGTTGTCCACCCACCCGTTGTCCACCCACCCGTTGTCCACCCACCCGTTGTCCACCCACCCGTTGTCCACCCACCTGTTGTCCACCCACCCGTTGTCCACCCACCCGTTGTCCACCCACCCGTTGTCCACCCACCCGTTGTCCACCCACCCGTTGTCCACCCACCCGTTGTCCACCCACCTGTTGTCCACCCACCCGTTGTCCACCCACCTGTTGTCCACCCACCTGTTGTCCACCCACCCGTTGTCCACCCACCCGTTGTCCACCCACCTGTTGTCCACCCACCGTTGTCCACCCACCCGTTGTCCACCCACCCGTTGTCCACCCACCCGTTGTCCACCCACCCGTTGTCCACCCACCTGTTGTCCACCCACCCGTTGTCCACCCACCCGTTGTCCACCCACCCGTTGTCCACCCACCCGTTGTCCACCCACCCGTTGTCCACCCACCTGTTGTCCACCCACCCGTTGTCCACCCACCTGTTGTCCACCCACCCGTTGTCCACCCACCCGTTGTCCACCCACCCGTTGTCCACCCACCCGTTGTCCACCCACCCGTTGTCCACCCACCCGTTGTCCACCCACCTGTTGTCCACCCACCCGTTGTCCACCCACCCGTTGTCCACCCACCTGTTGTCCACCCACCCGTTGTCCACACACCCGTTGTCCACCCACCTGTTGTCCACCCACCCGTTGTCCACCCACCTGTTGTCCACCCACCCGTTGTCCACCCACCCGTTGTCCACCCACCTGTTGTCCACCCACCCGTTGTCCACCCACCGTTGTCCACCCACCCGTTGTCCACCCACCCGTTGTCCACCCACCCGTTGTCCACCCACCTGTTGTCCACCCACCCGTTGTCCACCCACCCGTTGTCCACCCCCGTTGTCCACCCACCCGTTGTCCACCCACCCGTTGTCCACCCACCTGTTGTCCACCCACCTGTTGTCCACCCACCCGTTTGTCCACCACCCGTTGTCCACCCACCCGTTGTCCACCCACCCGTTGTCCACCCACCCGTTGTCCACCCACCCGTTGTCCACCCACCTGTTGTCCACCCACCCGTTGTCCACCCACCCGTTGTCCACCCACCCGTTGTCCACCCACCCGTTGTCCACCCACCCGTTGTCCACCCACCCGTTGTCCACCCACCCGTTGTCCCACCCACCCGTTATCCACCCACCCGTTGTCCACCCACCGTTGTCCACCCACCCGTTGTCCACCCACCCGTTGTCCACCCACCCGTTGTCCACCCACCCGTTGTCCACCCACCCGTTGTCCACCCACCCGTTGTCCACTCACCCGTTGTCCACCCACCCGTTGTCCACCCACCCGTTGTCCACCCCCGTTGTCCACTCACCCGTTGTCCACCCACCTGTTGTCCACCCACCCGTTGTCCACCCACCCGTTGTCCACCCACCCGTTGTCCACTTACCCGTTGTCCACCCACCCGTTGTCCACCCACCCGTTGTCCACCCACCCGTTGTCCACTCACCCGTTGTCCACCCACCCGTTGTCCACCCACCCGTTGTCCACCCACACCGTTGTCCACTCACCCGTTGTCCACCCACCTGTTGTCCACCCACCCGTTGTCCACCCACCCGTTTGTCCACCCACCCGTTGTCCACTTACCCGTTGTCCACCCACACGTTGTCCACCCACCGTTGTCCACCCACCTGTTGTCCACCCACCTGTTGTCCACCCACCCGTTGTCCACCCACCCGTTGTCCACCCACCCGTTGTCCACCCACCTGTTGTCCACCCACCCGTTGTCCACCCACCCGTTGTCCACCCACCCGTTGTCCACCCACCTGTTGTCCACCCACCTGTTGTCCACCCACCGTTGTCCACCCACCCGTTGTCCACCCACCCGTTGTCCACCCACCCGTTGTTCACCCACCTGTTGTCCACCCACCTGTTGTCCACACCACCCGTTGTCCACCCACCCGTTGTCCACCCACCCGTTGTCCACCCACCGTTGTCCACCCACCTGTTGTCCACCCACCCGTTGTCCACCCACCCGTTGTCCACCCACCCGTTGTCCACCCACCCGTTGTCCACCCACCTGTTGTCCACCCACCCGTTGTCCACCCACCCCTTGCTCACCCACACGCCAGTTGTCCACCCACCCCTTGGTCACCCACACGCCTGTTGTCCACCCACCCCTTGGTCACCCACACGCCAGTTGTCGCACTGTCAGAATTAGTGTTTTCCCAAGATGTGATTCACCCGTGCAGGTGTTAGCTGTGTCTTGCGGGATGATGAAGGGTCTAGCCGTCATAAGGGGACTGGTGAAGCCTGTGAGAAAAATTACTTGGGAAAAATAGTTGAGTGAGATCTTGGTGACGCGAGGTTAAGACTTGTCCCAGTTGACGAGTGGTCATGTTACTGTATCGGACAACACCGTGCTTTTGTAAGGAAGAACCCTAGGAAAAATTATCAACAGAAAAGAAAATTCGTGGCTTTTTTTGAGTTTTCAGATATCCCCCAAAGTGGGACCTTGAGGTGGCTGCTGGGACTCAGGTCATCTTATCTGTAATGAGCCGATTGTTATACTAGTGATTCATTTTTAGTCCATGTTCCTTGTCGAGTTCGACTGCATCACGGAGGAGCAGACGATCTGCGAAAAGGAAGTGAACTCAAGCCTTCAGTTTGCTTATTCCCATGTCTCGTGTCTGTGAGCTTGTGTCCTCTGCATTTCTAACTCTTGAGTTAATTTCAGTCCGTCGGCGAGCCTACAGAGTTACTACTTCTGAGTAGATTACTCCAGCCTCACCGTAGCTTCAAGCCAGACCCCTGCACTAGACCGCTTACTGCACGTCGCTGTACCCCAGCATCGTTGGACTGTATCCTTTAGCACCAGGACACCACTCTGATGACTTCAAACCATACCAAGGGTATGGTTAAATTATAATAAAAAAGAAGCGCTAAACCACAAGGGTCATACAGCGCAGCAGGGCATGGAAGGATGCAAGGGTATTAGGAAGCAAGGGGGAGAGGGTGGAGTTAGAACCCGCGATCAATCTTCAAACTCCAGACCGACGCGTTTGCAATCATATTACGATTTAGTGAATCGAGGATTAAACACCCAAGTAACATTAGGAAAGTTTGTGTGTTCCAGTGTTGATTCATGTCCTCGAGAAAAACTGTCCAGTTGATAGCACAGTTCTACTTAATTGTCTATGATATTTGTGTGTCAGTCCTCGTTAACAGGTTAAGTGATTTTTTTCATATTGTCATTTGCAAATACTTAATATTACTTTTAATTGTCTTGTGATTGTAAGTCTGAAACTATTCTCAGCATCTTCAAAATATTTGTGTTTGTTGGTGTCACCAGAGTGATCGTCAAGTTCTGCCAGGACTCTCACTCCAGTACTCAGTGTTTATTCCAGGTTTCTTTTAGTAGAACTACATAATCTTCTGAGCATACTGACATCCCCCACCTGGTACAAAAGTTAGTCATTAATTTCTGTTGTTTTGTGAGTATTGTGCGCTGCGTTTTGAAGCTGAGGCTGTTGTGTGTTGGAAGCTTAACTTCAAGCTTCACATGTGCTCCTGCACCAAGCAGTGTAATGATGATTAACTGTCCAGCTATCGCAGTTCTCATGCACAAACAGTAACAGTTTAAGAATTAGTTTTCAGCTGTTACATTTCTCCACATATTTTTTGTTATTGCTCTGTGTATAAGTTTTTTTAAACGATTGCTATGTATGCTGTGAATTTATCCATTTTTTTCTGCAATGTGTATATTTCCTTGTTTATATCTTTATTTACTACAAGTACATGTACAAGGTATACAAGTACATGTACAAGGTATACAAGTACATGTACAAGGTATACAAGTACATGTACAAGGTATACAAGTACATGTACAAGGTATACAAGTACATGTACAAGGTATACAAGTACATGTACAAGGTATACAAGTACATGTACAAGGTATACAGACCATAGCTGACATCAATAACATACTACTATATAGAAACCTGCTTGTTATGCTGAGCATTTCCCGCAAATTACGTTAGTTTTGTCCCAGGATGCGACTCACACCAGTCCACTAACACCCAGGTACCCATTTTACTGATGGGTAAACATAGACAACCGGTGTAAGGAAACACGTCCGTTGTTTCCACCCCTTCACCAGGAATCGAACCCGGACCCTCACCGTGTGAAGCGAGACATTTTGCTACCAGGCCACGGGCCATCGTTAATTTACTATATATTATAATGTGCCTTACATCCGACACTGTATTGCTCATTCTTGTGTTTATTTGCTGCAAATTCAAGCTATCTTGCCATGACAATATTTTGTCTGCAAATATTTTAAGCAGCTTCACTAAACCAACAGTAATTGTCATTTTGCAAGTGTTTGTTGCAAACTTGTTTGTGAAGACCAAGTTTCTTTTGTTAACTTAGTCGAATTAATTTCCTAACTTGTAACGTGTAACTTTTAACATACATTACGAACATTGTTAATGCTGAAGTTTGCCAACATTACTACTCGGCTTTGTTGTACATTGTGTGTGTGTAATTTTACAATGTTGTGTATCAGTTTTTGTGTATTATATTTTACGTAGTCTCATACAGAGTGTTTCCACACCGATTTTTTCTCCAACTTGGACGATGTTTATCAAGACTAGGAATCAGATTCAGCTGTGCTTCAAGGCCAAACTTAGCCGATAATGAATACGCCTCTACATGACTCAAGAAATCGTAATGGCACGATTGCAAACAAACCATACCCCCGGCCGGGTTCAATCCCGGCCGGGGGTATGGTTTTAATACGCCTCTACAAATTTCAGAGAAAATTCATCAGCGGCAGTCCTCAATGTGGGTCACATTATTGTTTAGTTTCACTATGATATTTGAGGAACCTTTTACAACTTCCCCAACGGTGAGGCAGTGCCGGGTCTCCTCTTGGACAGAACCTGGGTCGGGACGAAGCACTCATCTCACCATATACAAACCTTCGGTCACTTTCAATAATGACCTCGATTGAGAATAAAGGCGTATGACAAGGTTATATTTTTACAGCTACTCCCTGACTCATGAAATCGTAATGGCACGATTGCAAACAAACCATACCACGGGTGGGTTTAGAACCCGAGATCAGTCACAAAACTCCAAACCGACGCGTTATCTGGTCCAGTGGCTAACGCGTCGATCTGGAGTTTTGTGACTCTCTGATCGCGGGTTCTAACCCCACCCGTGGTATGGTTTGGTTAGCTACTCCCTACCTGATCATCATGAATGACCTTGCCTCTGTCATCCCAGTCAGTGTCATATCTCGAAGTCAACGATTAAGCTATAGCACAATAGTGCTAGTACTGACTATTGATCTCGATTCCCAATGAGCCACTTCTCATTGGTTTAGGTTTTCTGTTACTAAAACACACCAGATAACTTTCGCAAAATACCCTATTATACCTCATACCATTCTGTACTTGTATGGTACCCGTGTCTCTGAACAAGATTCCGTCAAATTTCTGGCTCTTCTGCTTGATCGTCAAATGTCCTGGAAACCTTAGATAACCTCCCTGCTGGTTGTTTGTCTTAGCCGCCTGACCTTAATTAAAATTCGTTCATCTTTTCTGGGGCTGATAGACAATTCCTTCCTCACCTTCGTTCTGCCCTAATCTTATCTAAACTGGACTCTGGTGATGAACTATGTTCTTTAGCTTCCCTCTCATTACTCTGAACTTGATTCTATCCATCATCAAGGGTTGCGTTTGTATCTCAAGGATTGTCAGTGTTTTCCAGTCGCGAGGCTGCAAACACAGGTGAGTACGTTCCTGTAAACTGAAGACGATGCTAATGTCTGTTATTTTGTTTGTTTCACAACCTTCACGATCTTTACACGTATAGAATGGCAATGGATAAGAATATGGTTACTTTATTCAATTGTCACCCCCACCCCCATATTCACTCTCTACTGACTTCCCTCTACTGACTTCCCTCTACTGACTTCCCTCTACTGACTTCCCTCTACTGACTTCTCTCTACTGACCTCGCTCTACATCCTGTTTTTCCTTCGCTCCTCCTTAGGAGCTCTGACGACTAATATTTACTCCTCGCTGCTTCCACATGCAAAAAGTTCACTTGCCAACTTCAGCTTTACGTTCACTACTTATCCTCATTCTCATGTTGCGGTGTACAATGATGGTTTAAATCTTCAGTGGTGTTCGTTATGCGGTTGTTTTTACGAGGAGAATTATCCAAGGTTACTAAAAACGACTCGTGTTTTAAAAGCAGTCATAAACAATTGTCACTGATATCATACACACTGCCATTCGTGGTTGCTTCGAACTCCCGAAATGCATTATAACTATTCAGGAATTCGACTTCCTTCAGCCTATTGTCCTTAATATATAGGTTTGGTTTTGTCGCGTTTATAGTAAACTGGGTCCCTGGACAAGTCGATGTTCAGGGCAATAATTAACAAGCAGAGTCAACTGCTTCTTCAACTATTCAGTACCTACTGTTTTTCCACAAGTGTATTCCTTTCTCGGACTATATTTCACTGGTCTCTCAAGAAGTGCTAGCAACAAAGTTTCTCGGGGCTATAAAACAACAAGCTGTTTTCTATCATTCCATGTTTGGGATTCTGGTCGTCTTCTCACCGCTGTCGTGTTTGTGAGACTACAGTCCAGGTTATGTGCAGGACATGTAAGACTTACTGTTTCACGTGGATAAAGTCCCAGCATCACTCTGTGAGGGCTATCTGGTCACACTATCAGTCCGTCATATATTAAGAGTGTGTTGTGTTTATCTGCGAGCACGCAAGATTAACTTCAGACATTCTCACCGACCCACCACACTGATACTCACTGACATCCTTGCTGAGAGTCCCCGCTACTGACACAGACTCATCTTCCACCTTCCCCTAGCTAAACTAATAGGTTATGAACCAATTAAGGAACAGAGTTAATGATAATCTAATGACTCAGACTACTTAGAGGAAGGACAGTGATTTCTTGCATTGTTAAAAGATCAAATATAATAATTTACGTAGATCTTCAGGTGTCCACAGTGACGAATGTTTAATAAGTGATTTACTTGAAGTTTTTACGTTTGTCTGTTTTTACTTCCTCCAGTTTCGTTATTACACTCATACAACGGGAAAGCAGCAGTCAACCAGCTTTAAAATTTCAGAACTTTTTTGAAAAAACCATGGGTGAGATTCTTGGAACAGTTGGCAGGTGCAGCCGCCCAGTGATCATCTCATCCCAGCATCCAGAAATGGCTCTGATAACTTCCAAAACCCTCTGCTACTTGGCTTGAATCGTCCACAAAAGGTTCGTCTTAATTCGAAGACGGAGAATAATGAATGAAATTCAAGAAGATGTAAGTCAATCATTATTTTGTGTAAAATAGAGTATAAATTTTTGTTCCCGCTTAATTACATTTAACACGGACGGTTTCAATATTTATTAACTAATGGATCTTACTGACAATATAGTTCCCATTGGGTCAACTCTGTGTGTGTGTGTGTGTGTGTGTGTGTGTGTGTGTGTGTGTGTGTGTGTGTGTGTGTGTGTGTGTGTGTGTGTGTGTGTGTGTGTGTGTGTGTGTGTACTCACCTAATTGTACTCACCTAATTGTGGTTGCAGGGGTCGAGACTCAGCTCCTGGCCCCGCCTCTTCACTGATCGCTACTGGATCCTCTCTCTCTCTGCTTCCTGAGCTTTGTCATACCTCTTCTTAAAACTATGTATGGTTCCTGCCTCCACTACATCACTTGTGTGTGTGTGTGTGTGTGTGTGTGTGTGTGTGTGTGTGTGTGTGTCGGGGGGGGATTTGGCCATTGAAATTAGCCTGTAAAATTTGGAATTGTTGTAATGTGGGCAGCAACTGGAAAATGATTACTCTGACAGAGTTCAACTTTTCATCTCTGCTGTGGTTTTGCAGAAAGCTTTCATCAGTCTGCTGTGGTTTTGCAGAAAGCTTTCATCAGTTTATATTGATGTCAGTAACTCTAAATTTTCTGATTTCATTACAATGGGGGATGATACTGATTTATAAATACATATAGAATGGTTTGGTTTATCGGCTTCAAACTTTTAACACTAATATATTCCTTAAGAAGGATTACTCTCAATAGTCTCACTATCACCCACCTAGAGTGATGGTCTCACCATCACCCACCTAGAGTGATGGTCTCACCATCACCCACCTAGAGTGATGGTCTCACCATCACCCACCTAGAGTGATGGTCTCACCATCACCCACCTAGAGTGATGGTCTCACCATCACCACATAGAGTGATGGTCTCAGCTTCACCCACTTGAGTGTTGGTCTCACCATCACCACCTCGAGTGATGGGTCTCACCATCACCCACTAGAGTGATGTCTCACCATCACCCACTTGAGTGATTGGATCACCATCACCACCTAGAGTGATTGGTCTCACCATCACCACTATGAGTGTTGGTCTCACCATCACCCATCTAGAGAGATGGTCTCACGTTACCCACTAGAGTGATGGTCTCACTTCAACCACCTAGAGTGATGGTCTCATCAGCACCCACCTAGAGTGATGTCTCACATTCACCCACCTAGAGTGATGGTTCACCATCCACCCACCTAGAGTGATGGTATCAACCATCACCCAATTGAGAGATGGTTCACATCACCCACCTAGGGGGTGATGGTCTCACCTCACCACTTGGAGTGATGGTCTCCCATCACCCACTAGAGTGATGGTATCACATCACCCACCTAGAGTGATGGTTCACCAATCACACCCTAGAGTGATGGTTCACCATCCACTCACTTGAGTGATGGTCTCACCATCAACACTAGAGTTTTGGTCTCACCCATCACCCACCTAGAGTGATGGTCTCACCATCACTCACCTAGAGTGTGGTCTCACATCACCCACCAGAGTGATGTCTCACATCACCACCTAGAGTGATGGTCTCACCATCACCCACCTAGAGTGATGGTCTCACCATCACCCACCTAGAGTGATGGTCTCACCATCACCCACCTAGAGTGATGGTCTCACCATCACCCACCTAGAGTGATGTCTCTACCATCACCACTAGAGTGATGGTCTCACCATCACCCACCTCGTGTGATGGTTCCCATCACCCACTAGAGTGATGGGTCTCACCATCACCCACCTAGAGTGATGGTCTCCGATCCCCACCTAGGTGCTGGACTGACAATCACCCACCTAGAGTGTTGGAACTCATCCATCACACATAGATGTGATGTCTCCACCATCACCACCTAGAGTGATGGACTGTCCATCACCCACCTAGAGTGATGGTCTCACCATCACCCACCTAGAGTGATGGTCTCACCATCACCCACCTAGAGTGATGGTCTCACCATCACCCACCTAGAGTGATGGTCTCCCATCACCACCTAGAGTGATGGACTACATCACCCACCTAGAGCGCATGGACTCACATTCACCCACCTAGGAGTGATGGTCTACATCACCCACTAGAGTGATGGGCTTACATCACTCCTAGGAGTGAGAGGGTTCCACCTCACCCACTAGAGTGTGATCTCACCATCACTCACCTAGAGTGATGGACTGTCCATTCACCACATAGAGTGATGGACTGTCCCATCACCACTAGAGTGATGGTTGTCCATCATCTCCACCTAGAGTGATGGATCACCTTCACCACTTGCGTATGGGACTGTCCATCTCATCCACTTTGAGTGATGGGCTGTCATTCAACCCCTAGGAGTGATGGGCTGTACCATCACCCACCTAGAGTGGATGGTTCACCATTACCACTAGTGTGATGGATGTTCCATCACCACCTAGAGTGATGGATTGTCCATCACCACCTAGAATGATGGACTGTCCATCACCCACTTAGTGTGATGGACTGTCTCACCCACCTAGAGTAATGGATTCACATCACCCACCTAGGTGATGGGGACTCACCATCATCCCAACTAGTGATGGATCACTATCACCCACTAGAGTGATGGATCACTCTCACCCCCTAGTGTGATGGACTCACCATTCACCCACCTAGAGTGATGGACTCACCATCACCACCTAGAGTGATGGTCTGTGAATCACCATAGAGTTGATGGGACTGTCCGCACCCACCTAGAGTAATGGATTTCACCATCACCCACATAGAGTGATGGACTCACCATCACACACCTAGTGATGGACAGTCCATCACCCACTAGAGTGATGGTCTCCACCTCACCCACCTAGAGTGGTGGACTCACCATCACCCACCTAGAGTGAAGTACTGGCATCACCACTAGAGTGTTGGACTGTGCATCACACTAGAGTGCTTGACTCACCATTCACCACCTAGAGTGATGGACTCAACATCACCCACTAGTGATGGATCACTTCACCCACCTAGAGTGTTGGACTCACTTCACCACTAGAGTGCTGGATCTCCATCACCCATAGTGATGGACTCACTAAACCACACCTAGAGTGATGGACTCACCCATCACCCCCTAGAGTGATGGAGGTACCATCACACAGAAGGGTAGGACTCAACTTCACACCTAGAGTGATGGACTGTCCATCACCCACCTAGAGTGATGGGCTGTTCATCACCCACCTAGAGTGTTTGGGCAGTTCATCACCCACCTAGCGTGATGTCTCACCCATTACCCACTAGTGATGGATCATATCACCACCTAGGAGTGATTGGACTCACACACCCACCTAGTGATGGACTCACTATCACCCACCTAGAGTGATGGACTCACCATCACCCACCTAGAGTGATGGACTCACCATCACCCACCTAGTGATGGACTCACCATCACCCACCTAGAGTGATGGACTCACCATCACCCACCTAGAGTGATGGACTCACCATCACCCACCTAGAGTCGATGGTCCTACATCACCCACCTAGAGTGGATGGATCCACCATCACCACCTAGGTGTTTGGACTCACCATCACCCACCTAGAGTGATGGTCTCACCATCACCCACCTAGAGTGATGGACTCACCATCACCCACCTAGAGTGATGGACTCACCATCACCCACCTAGAGTGATGGTCTCACCATCACCCACTTGAGGATGGACTACCATCACCCACCTAGAGTGATGGGATCTCACCACTCACCCACCTAGTGATGGACTCACATCACCCAACATAGTGTGATGGACTCACTCATCAACCCCGACCTAGAAACTGATGGACTCACCTTCACCACTAGAGTGATGGACTCTCCATCACCCACCTAGTGATGGGACTGACCATAGCCACCTAGGATGGACTCACCATCACCACTAGAGTGATGGATACAACATCATCCACCTAGAGTGATGGACTCACCATCACGCACTAGAGATGGACTTCACCATCACCACATAGTGATGGACTACCATTCACCACCTAGTGATGGACTCTCCATCCACCCACCTAGTGATGGACCTCACCTTCACCACTAGAGTGATGGACTCACCCATCACCACCTAGAGTGATGGACACACCATCACCACCTAGTGATGGACTCACCATCACCCACCTAGTGATGGACTCACCATCACCCACCTAGTGATGGACTCACCATCACCCACCTAGAGTGATGGACTCACCATCACCCACCTAGAGTGATGGACTCACCATCACCCACCTAGAGTGATGGACTCACCATCACCCACCTAGTGTAATGGACTCACCATCACCCACCTAGTGATGGACTCACCATCACCCACCTAGTGATGGACTCACCATCACCCACCTAGTGATGGACTCACCATCACCCACCTAGTGATGGACTCACCATCACCACATAGTGTGATGGACTCACCAATCACCCACCTAGGAGTTATGGTCTGTGCATCACCCTCTAGAGTGATTGAACTGTCCATAACACCTCTAGAGTGGATGGACTCACCATCACCCACCTAGTGATGGACTCACCTTCACCCACCTAGAGTGATGGACTCACCATCACCCACCTAGTGATGGACTCACTATCACCCACCTAGAGTGATGAAATGTCATCACACCTGAGTGGATGGGATAACCATCACCCTCCTAGAGTGATGGACTCACCATCACCCACCTAGAGTGATGGGCTCACCATCACCCACCTAGAGTGATGGACTCACCATCACCCACCTAGTGATGGACTCACCTTCACCCACCTAGTGATGGACTCACCATCACCCACCTAGTGATGGACTCACCATCACCCACCTAGTGATGGACTCACCATCACCCACCTAGTGATGGACTCACCTTCACCCACCTAGTGATGGACTCACCATCACCCACCTAGAGTGATGGACTCACCATCACCCACCTAGAGTGATGGACTCACCATCACCCACCTAGAGTGATGGACTCACCATCACCCACCTAGGTGGTGAAGGCTCACAATCACCCACTAGAGTGATGGACTCACCCATCATCCCACTAGAGTGAGACTCACATCACCAACCTAGGTGATGGACTCACCACACCCACTAGAGTGATGGACTCATCATCACCCACCTAGTGATGGACTCACCATCACCCACCTAGTGATGGACTCACTATCACCCTCTGAGTGATGGACTCACCATCCACCCACCTAGTGGATGGGACTCCTATCACCACCTAGAGTGATGGACTCACCATCACCCACCTAGAGTGATGGACTCACCATCACCCACCTAGTGATGGACTCACTATCACCCACCTAGAGTGATTGGTCTCACCTCACCCACTAGATTGTGGACACCATCACCCACCTAGTGATGGTCTCACCATACCACCTAGAGTGATGGATCACCATCACCCCACTAGTGATGGTCTCACCAATCAACCCACTCTAGAGTGATTGGACTCACCATCACCCACCTAGTAGTGTGGACTCACCAATCACCACCTAGAGTGATTGGTCTCACCATCACCACTAGGAGTGATGACTCACCCATCACCCACTAGTGATGGGTCTCACCATCACCCACCTAGTGATGGTCTCACCATCACCCACCTAGAGTGATGGACTCACCATCACCCACCTAGTGATGATCCATCACCCCTAGTGATGGTCTCACCATCACCCACCTAGAGTGATGGAACTCACCATCACACCCTAGAGTGATGGTCTCACCATCACCACCTAGAGTGATGGTTCACCATCACCACCTTGTGATGGTCTCACCATCACCACCTAGAGTGCTGGTCTCACCATCACCCACCAGAGTGAAGGAACCTTCACCATCACCCAATAGAGTGATGGTTCACCATCACACCCTAGAGTGATGGATCACCATCAACCCACCTGTGTACGGTCTCACCATCATCCACTAGTGTGATGGTCTCACATCACCCACTAGAGTGATGGTCACCATCACCCCCTAGGAGAGATGGATACCATCACCACCTAGGAGTGTGGGACTACCATCCCACCTAGTGTTGGTCTCCCCATCACCCACTGAGTGATGGTCTCACCATCACCCTAGAGTGATGGACTTCCATCACCCACCTAGAGTGATGGACTCACCATCATCACCTAGTGATGGTTTCACACTCACATAGAGTGATGGTCTTCACCATCACCACCTAGAGAGATGGTCTAACCCTCACCCTCCTAGATGATGGATCACCATCCACACCTAGAGTGATGGGCTAAACTTACCCACTTCAGTGGTCTCACCAATCAAAAACTTCTGCCTCCCAGTATTGTATTCAACTGACGAAGCCTATCCATCACTCACACGTCACTCACGTCCAGTCAACCTATACCCACCATCACTACCGTCACCCACCATTCAACCCACACTCACCCACCACTCCCACCCAACCACCTTTTTAACCCCACTATTCACCATCACTACCACCACTCACCACCATCACTCACCCTACCACTCTTCAATCATACACACTCACCACATTACCCCACTCCCACCACTACCAATTCCCCCACCACTCACCACATACCCCACATTCACCCCACTCAACACCATCACACCTACAACCATAATACACCACTCACATATTCATTCTCACTCCCACCACTCACCCATCAATTCACCCAACCTCAACATTACCCATCACACCATCACCCACCTTCACCACCACTCACCCATATTACCAACTCACCACACTACACACATTCACACCACTCACCCATTCACCACATCAACACAATTCACCCACACTACCACTATTTAAATCACCCCCCTACCACCTCACCCATCAATATTTACACACCACCAATTCACCACCCACTCACACATTCACCCCAAAAAAACCAACTCACACATACCACATCACCCTCTATTCCACCATTACCCACACTCACCCATTCCCACCATCACACATTTCCCATCACTCACCACATCACACATTCACCACAACTCACCATTCAACCACATACCCACATCACCCCACTCACCACACTCCACCCACTATTACCCACTATTACACCATTCACCAACCACTCAACCAAAATCACGCACCATTATTCACATCACCCACCATACCCACTATTCACCTACTATTCACACCACCATTCACCCACCACCATTACCACTCACCACACTTCACCATCACTCAACCCATCACACCACTCACCCATATTCACCATCATCACACACTCACCCACCTCACCCACAATTCACCATATTCACCCACCATTCACCCATCACTCACCAACCCTCAACCCGCCACTCACCCACCATCACCACCATTCTCCACCACTAACATATTCACCCACCACTCACACCCTTACCCACATCCACCCTTCCCCCACCACTACCACTATTCACCCACTTTCACCACATTAACACCACTCACCCACTATTCCACCAAACCACTCACACCACTTACACAATTCCCCACATCACCACATTACACCACTCACCACCACTCACCCACTTTACCCCTCATTCTCCACCACTACCCACCTTTCACCCACCACTCACCACTATTCCACACTCACCAACTTCACCAACACTCACCACATTCACCACCATCATCACCATTCACCACCATCACCACATTCAACCCACAATCACCCAACTATTCACCACCATCAACCACATTCACCAACAATCCCCTTCCTTTCACCCACCTCTCACCCACCATTAACCACCATCAACCATAATTAACCCACCACTCACCCTCCACTCACCCTCTATTCACCAACACTCCACACATTACACCACACTCACCCACTATTCACCCACACTCACCCACACTCTACCTCCATTCACTCCACCACTCACCCACATTCACCACCACTCACACACATTCACCCACCACTCACCCACCACTAACCCACATATTCACCTATTTCACCACATTCACCCACCACTACCCACCATCACACAATATTCAACTCGCCACCACTCCCAATATTCACCCCTATTACACATTCCCCACACTCCATTCACCATCACACACCACTCAAATCCATTCACCACATCACACACTTACCACCACTCACCACCACTCACCACTATTACACACTTCACCACCTGAAATTCCACCCAACTACCACACTCACCCAATTTCACCCACATCACCCACATTAACCACCACTCACCATATCACCCATCACCACCACTATCACCACTCACCCACATTCACCACCATCACCACACTACCCACCACTTCACCACCACTAACAATATCATCACATGTCACCACACTCACCCACCACTCTTCAACTCACCCATATTCACCATATTCACCACCATTCACCCACCATCACACACCATCCCACACTCACCACCATCACCACCATACCACCACTCACCTACCACTTACACACCATTCACCCACACTCACCCACTATTCTACACCACTCTCCACATCACCACCATCACCCACCATTCACCACCACTCACCCACCATTCACCACCACTCACCCATCATTCACACCCTTCACCCACATCACCACCACTCCCCCACCACACACACCACTCACCACTATTCACCACCATTCACACACGCACCCACCACTCACCCAATCACCCACCATCACCTACACTCACACATCTCCCACAATTCACACTATTCACCCACCACTCACCCACCACTCACCACCATCACCCATTATGCTCACCACCATCACCCACACTCACCACCACTCACCACTATTCACCTCCACTCTTCACCACATTCACCCACCATTCACCACACTCATTCACCACTCACCCAACAATCACCCAACACTCTCCACCCTCACGCCATCACCACCACTCACCCCACTCACGATACCACACTCCACCCACACTCACCACATCACCCACTATTCACCCACCACTCATTCACACTCACCACCACTACCAAACACTTCACCTCCACTCATCCATATTCATCCACCACTCATTCACCACTCACCTACACTCACCACATCACCAAATCACCACTATTCACATCACTCACCCACACGCACCCACCACTCACCCAACATCACCACAATCTCCGCCACTCACCACACTCACCCCATTCACACCACTACACCACTCACCTGCCACTCACCACTATTCACCTCACTCACCATCACTCACCACACCTACTCCACTCACCCACCACTCACCCTCAGACTCACCATATTCACACAACCGTCCGCTGATGACACCACAACACTCACCCGCACTCACCCACACTCACCCACCACTCACCCACCACTCCCACATTCACCTACCAGTCATCCTTCACTACACCGCATCACTACCAGCTCTTCACTCACCCACACTCAATACCAGTCATCATTATTTTCCACACACTCACCTACCACTTCTACCACTCCACTCATCCAACCACTCACCCGCCACTCACCACCACTCACCCGCCACTTCATACACCACTCACTCCACTAACCACCATCACCACCATCACCACGATCACCGCCACTCACCGCCACTCAACCAATCACCACCATTCACACCATCCACATATTCAACGTCACTCACCACCATTAACCAACACTAACCCACTATTCCACCACCACACCAAACCACTCTCCAACCATTCACCACATACACCATTCACCAGCCATCATACTGCATCCATCACTACACCATCACTACCGTTTCATCAATCATTCACCCACACTCATACCCTCTACCACACTCACCACCACTCACCCGCATCACCACACTCACCGCCAATCAGCCACACTCACCCATCCTCTCCACCATCACCAATCACACCACTCACCGCCACTCACCCGCATCACCCACACTCACCACATTCACACATCACCACTATTCACCGCACTCACCACATTCACCACACTCACCCACTATTCACCCACCACTCACCCACCCATCTCCTCCATTCAACTATAAACACATTCACCCCCCTCAACACCATTCACCCACACTCACATCACACTATTCACCACTATTCCGCCACAATCACACATCACCACACTACCACATCTTCACATCACCCCATCACCATCTTCACCCACAATTACCACCCCTCACCACCCCTCCATACCCACATCCACCCCCCCTCACCCCATTCACCACCCACTCACACACACACCACACTCACCCACCACTCACCCACTATTCACCCACCACTCACCCACCATCACCAATTTCAACCTCCACAATTCACCACACTACCAATTCACACCCTACACACTATCCACACTACCCACATTCACCACATCACCAATCCACACACTCACCACACTACCATCTTACACCCTTCACCACCTACCCCCATTACCCCATCCCCACTCACATATTCACCCATATTCACCAATCACCACCACTCACCCACCATCACCACCACTTCACCACCATCTCCACCATACCACACTCACTACACTTACCACATTCACCACCACTACCCACATTCACACCACCACCCACATCACACAACCACACCATTCGCCACCTCACCCCCATTCACACCACTCACCTATCATTCCCCACCACTCACCCAACTCAACCACACTCACCCCACACTCACCACTATTCACCCACCATTTCAATCACCATTCACCACCACTACACACTCACCACATCACAACCACTCAACTACACTCACCCACCATACCCACACTCACCCACAATTTCACCACATCACACCACTCACCCACCATCACCACAATCCCCCACCATAACCACCACTCACCACCACTCACCTACTATTCACCCTATTCACAACACATTCACCCACATTACCACTCTATTACACTCACCCACCACTAACCACCACTCTCCCACCATAACCGCAATCACCCACTCACCACGCCACTCACCACATCACACCACTCACCACCACTCACACTATTCGACCCACCACCTTCAATTCCACACTCACCACCACTCACCAACCCAACATCACCACCACTCAACCACCATACCCATATACACCACAGCATTCACCATCACCTCCACTCACCACATCACCCACTATTCATCATCATCACACACTCACCCACCCTCACCACCACTCACCCACTCTCACACCACTCACCCGCCACTCACACCTCTCACCCACCATTCACCACCACTCACCCACCACTCACCCGCCATCACCCACAATTCACCCACCATCACCACACTCACCCACCACTCACCATACTCACCCACACTCAACACACTCTCGCCACCACTCACCCATCATAACCCAATTCACCACACTCACCCGCACTACCACCACTCACCGCACTCACCACCATCACCCACACTCACCACCTCCACGCACACAATTACCTACAGCATCCATAACTCACCCACCACTCACTACCAGCATCTTCACTCACCACCACTCACCTACCAGTCATCCATATTCACCCACCATCACCTTACCACTCACCCACCACTCACCCACCATCACCGCACTCACCCACCACTCACCCGCCACTCACACCACTCACCATTCTCTCACCAACCACTCACCCACACTCACCCACCACTCACCGCCACTCTACCGCCATCACCCACCACTACCCACCATTCACACCACTTACCCACTATTCACCCCGCACTCACACCACTCACCGCCACTCACCCACCACTCACCCACCACTCACCACATCACCCAGATTCACCATATTCACCGCCAATCACCCACCACTCACCAACCATCACCCACCATTCACCCACTATTCACCCACCAGTACCCACCACTCACCACATTTCACCACTATTCACCCGCACTACCCACATCACCCACTCACCCACCTCACCACCATGAAACTACTTTCACCGCACTCACACACTCACTAGCCACTCACCACCACTCACCCCACCATCCCACATTCACCATATTCACCGCCCTCACCACATCACACCATCACCCACCTCACCGACCACTCACCCACCACTCACCCACACTACCCACCTCACCCACCATTCAAACATCCCACCCTCACCCACATTCAATCACATCACCAACCCACTCACCCACATCACACACTCACCCACCATCACCCACACTCACCGCCACACCACATTCCACCACTCACACCATCACCAACACTCACATCATCACCACATTCACCACCACTCACACCACTCACCCACCACTCACCCACCACTCACCACATTCACCACATCACCCAACTCAACCCACACTACCCACCATTCACCACCTCTCACCCACATCACCTACACGCACCCCGGCCACTCACCCGCATCACCCACCACTCACCACCATCCACCCACCTTCAACCCACATCACCTCCAACTCACCACACTCACCACACCACCTCACCCACCACTCACCACATTCACCCACCACTCCCCACACTCACCCGCCACTCACCACCACTCACCACCATCACCCACCTACCAGCATTCACCCACCATCACCCACGTTAACCACCACTCACCCACGTTACCACCCACTCACCACCATCACCCACATCACCCACATCACCCACATCACAACCATCACCCACCATCAACAACCCTCACCACACTCACCGCACTCACCCATCACCACCACTCACCACCATCACCACCATTCACCCACCATTCACCCACATTTCACCCACCACTCACTACGGTTCACCACATCACCACCATCCACCCCACCACTCACCCACCATCACCCACATACCGACTCCACCACACTCACCCCCAATCACCCGCCACTCACCACCACTCCCACCACTCATCCACCACTCACCCACCTTCAACATCAACCCCACTCACGACTCACCGCTCACCCTCCACTCACCCACCACTCACCACCATTCACCCACACTACCACCGTTCACCCACCACTCACCCACGCTTCACACCACTCACCACACTCACCCCACTCAACCACACACTCACACATCACCGCCTTCACCCAAACACTCACCCACCACTCACCCACCCATCACCCACCCTACCACCACTCACCCACATCACCCGCCGTCACCACCTCACCACCACTCACACCACTCACCCACCATTCACCACCATTCACCCACCTTCACCACCATCACCACCGTCACCAACCACTCACCCACCACTCACCCACACTCACCAACCATCACCACCA
The DNA here is from genome assembly GCF_026875155.1 of Cherax quadricarinatus. Lineage (NCBI taxonomy): Eukaryota > Metazoa > Arthropoda > Malacostraca > Decapoda > Parastacidae > Cherax > Cherax quadricarinatus. The sequence goes on from NW_026476686.1 coordinate 20,880, forward strand.
CTCACCCACACTCACACCACTCACCGCACTCACCCACCACTCCCCCACCACTTACCGACCATTCACCACCACTCACCCACATCACCACACTCACCCCCAACCACTCACCACTTCGCACCCACCATCTCCCACCATTCTCACACTCACCCTCCACTCACCCGCACTCACACACATCACCCACCACTCACCCACCATTCACCCTCCACTCAACCCACCACTCACCCACCATCCACACTTATCCACCACTCACCACCACTCACCCACACTCCCCGCCACTCACCCACATCAACCACCACACAACCACTCACCACACTCACCTCCACTCACCCACCACTACCGCCACCACCCACATCACACCATCACCACCATCACCACCCTTCACCACCATTCACCCACCATTCACCCACACTCACCACCGGTTTCACAACCACTCACCCACACTCACCCCCTCCCCACCACTCACCCCAACTCTCCCACCATCACACCACCACTCACCGCATCACCCACCATCACCCACCATACCCACATTCACCCACCACTCACCACCACTCACCCAACCCCTCACACCATACCACCACTCCACCACCACTACCCCACCATTCACCCACCACTCACCCACCACTCACCCGCCACTCACCCACCGCTTCACCACCACTCACCCACCATTCACCCACACTACCACCACTCACCCACCCTCACCCCATCACTCCCCGCCCTCCCAACATCACCCACCATCACCACCCATTCACCCACCACTCACCCACCACTCACCAATATTCACCCACCATTCACCCCACCTTACTCACCCACCATCACCATCAATCCCGCCACTCACCCCCACTCACCACCACCTACCACATCTCACCACCACTCACCACCTGACCCACCGCTACCACATCACCGCATCACCCACCACTCACTCACACTCACCACTATTCACCACATTCACCACTACTCACCACCACTCACCCATATTCACCCCACCATTCACGCCACTACCACCACTCACCCATCACTCACCCACCATCACCCACCATCACCATCACTCACCCATCATGACGTTTGGAGTGAATGAGGAGATGAGAAATATGATAAAACAAAGTGTGAGGATAAACATTATATTTAATGTAAAGTAATATTTTCGTGTTCAGAAAATACGTTGACGTTATAATGGACGAGTCAGTATTTTCTTTGGTTACAGTTACAGTAATAATAATTCTTGTTCACTGAATAAATTACTGTTGGTTTGGTGTTCACTACACAACCTGTTGAAACAACAGGACGTCCCAGCGGCCCGAGGGCCTTTTACAACAGGACGTCCCAGCGGCCCGAGGGCCTTTTACAACAGGACGTCCCTGCGGCCCGAGGGCCTTTTACAACAGGACGTCCCAGCGGCCCGAGGGCCTTTTGCAACAGGACGTCCCAGCGGCCCGAGGGCCTTTTGCAACAGGACGTCCCAGCGGCCCGAGGGCCTTTTAAATCCATGCAGAGTCGACTTCCTCTGTGAAGAGCATCCCGGAGGCGTGGAACGCAAGGTCGTCCCTCAGTATACCTGAAGATACCTGGAGATGATTTCGGGGATCAACGTAACCGGAAGCTTCTCCAGGTATACCGAGGTATAATCTCGGTGACTCCAATAACTGACGTCGTTGCCTCTCATACCCAACACAACAACAGTGACAACAGTACAAGTCTTGGTGTCATCGGGATGATACGAACGGAAATATAACTTCTGCAGTATATCGGAGAGCCCATCTCTACTCTCATAATATTGTAATAATAATAATAATAATAATAATAATAATAATAATAATAATAATAATAATAATAATTATTATTATTATTATTATTATTATTATTATTATTATTATTATTATTATTATTATTTCCACAAGTACATGATTCAACTTATACAGACCATAGCTGACATCACTGACATATTATATAGAAAGCCCCAGGTTATGCAGAGCATTTCTGGCATCTTAAGTTAATTTTGTCCCAGGATGCGACCCGCATCAGTCGGATAACACGCAGGTACCTATTTACTGCCTCTTGAACAGCGACAGGACGAATTTTAAAGACACACGCCCATACCGGGAATCTAACTACTGAGACTCAATGTTTAAGGTGAGTGCGCTACCAACCGAGCTACGGGACTCTTATGAAAATTATATAGTAAAAAAGCATATAACAGGAAAAAAGAACAATGTGAGGAATTAAAGATGACACAAAATTTGCAAAATATACTTAATAAAAAATACACATACATGAAGTATTCCTTTAATGAATCAAAACATTGAAACAGTAAAATATAAATGAACACTAAGGAGCTAACATGACAACGTCCATCATGATGCATAATGACTCTCATCTAGCCAATGTTACGTGAAGAGAACATCGGCAGAAACAGCAGACGACTGTCAGCATTATGTACTGGAGAGACACACTCGTGCTATGACGGCCACGATATGCAAGGAGAGGCGCATAGCAATTAACACAGTGTAGCGTAGTTGGACACAAAGGCTGGAGTGAAGCAAGCTGGCTAGTCACGGAGGTGACGAGTGGGTAAACAAAGGCTGGAGTGAAGCAAGCTGGCTAGTCACGGAGGTGACGAGTGGGTAAACAAAGGCTGGATTGAAGCAAGCTGGCTAGTCACGGAGGTGACGAGTGGGTAAACAAAGGCTGGAGTGAAGCAAGCTGGCTAGTCACGGAGGTGACGAGTGGGTAAACAAAGGCTGGAGTGAAGCAAGCTGGCTAATCACGGAGGTGACGAGTGGGTAAACAAAGGCTGGAGTGAAGCAAGCTGGCTAGTCACGGAGGTGACGAGTGGGTAAACAAAGGCTGGAGTGAAGCAAGCTGGCTAATCACGGAGGTGACGAGTGGGTAAACAACACCTCACAGAATAACAGTCACAAACATTGGCAGTTACCAGCCTTCCACAAAAGATGAAGGTGAATAGAAGCCCATTCACGACTGCTCTGCCAGTCACGAAGTGTATATCATCCTTCAGAGTGAAAACACGCGGGGGTAAGGAACAGAACACACAGCAGGTACCAGCATGAACACACAGCAGGTACCAGCATGAACACACAGCAGGTACCAGCATGAACACACAGCAGGTACCAGCATGAACACACAGCAGGTACCAGCATGAACACACAACAGGTACCAGCATGAACACACAGCAGGTACCAGCATGAACACACAGCAGGTACCAGCATGAATACACAGCAGGTACCAGCATGAACACGCAGCAGGTACCAGCATGAACAGACAACAGGTACCAGCATGAACACGCAGCAGGTACCAGCATGAACACACAACAGGTACCAGCATGAACACACAACAGGTACCAGCATGAACACACGGCAGGTACCAGCATGAACACACAACAGGTACCAGCATGAACACACAACAGGTACCAGCATGAACACACAGCAGGTACCAACATGAACACACAACAGGTACCAGCATGAACACACAGCAGGTACCAGCATGAACACACAACAGGTACCAGCATGAACACACAGCAGGTACCAGCATGAACACGCAGCAGGTACCAGCATGAACACACAGCAGGTACCAGCATGAACACACAACAGGTACCAGCATGAACACACAGCAGGTACCAGCATGAACACGCAGCAGGTACCAGCATGAACACACAACAGGTACCAGCATGAACACACACCAAGTACCAGCATGAACGCGCAGCAGGTACCAGCATGAACACACAACAGGTACCAGCATGAACACACAGCAGGTACCAGCATGAACACACAACAGGTACCAGCATGAACACACGGCAGGTACCAGCATGAACACACAACAGGTACCAGCATGAACACACAACAGGTACCAGCATGAACACACAGCAGGTACCAACATGAACACACAGCAGGTACCAGCATGAACACGCAGCAGGTACCAGCATGAACACACAAAAGGTACCAGCATGAACACACAGCAGGTACCAGCATGAACACGCAGCAGGTACCAGCATGAACACACAACAGGTACCAGCATGAACACACAGCAGGTACCAGCATGAACACACATAGCAGGTACCAGTATGAATAAATAGCAGGTACCAGCATGAACACGCAGCAGGTACCAGCACGAACACGCAGCAGGTACCAGCATGAACACACAACAGATACCAGCATGAACACACAGCAGGTACCAGCATGAACACACAACAGGTACCAGCATGAACACACAACAGGTAACAGCATGAACACACAACAGGTACCAGCATGAACACACAACAGGTACCAGCATGAACACACAGCAGGTACCAGCATGAATACACAGCAGGTACCAGCATGAACACGCAGCAGGTACCAGAATGAACACACAACAGGTACCAGCATGAACACACAGCAGGTACCAGCATGAACACACACAGCAGGTACCAGTATGAATAAATAGCAGGTACCAGCATGAACACGCAGCAGGTACCAGCATGAACACGCAGCAGGTACCAGCATGAACACACAACAGGTACCAGCATGAACACACAGCAGGTACTAGCATAAAAACACAGCGGTTACCAACATGAACACAACAAGTACCAATATGAACACACAACAGTTACCAACATGAACACACAACTGTTACAAACATAAACACACAACAGTTACCAACATGAACACACAACAGTTACCAACATGAACACACAACAGTTACCAACATGAACACACAACAGTTACCAACATGAACACACAAAAGTTACCAACATGAACACACAACAATTACCAACATGAACACACAGCAGTTACCAACATGAACACACAACAGTTACCAACATGAACAGACAACAGTTACCAACATGAACACACAACAGTTACCAACATGAACACACAACAGTTACCAACATGAACACACAACAGTTACCAACATGAACATACAACAGTTACCAACACGAACACACAACAATTACCAACATGAACACACAGCAGTTACCAACATGTACACACAACAGTTACCAACATGAACACACAACAGTTACCAACATAAACACAGAGCAGTTACCAACATGAACACACAACAGTTACCAACATAAACACAGAGCAGTTACCAACATGAACACACAACAGTTACCAACATAAACACACAACAGTTACCAACATGAACACACAACAGTTACCAACATAAACACAGAGCAGTTACCAACATGAACACACAACTGTTACAAACATAAACACACAACAGTTACCAACATGAACACACAGCAGTTACCAACATGAACAAACAGCAGTTACCAACATGAACACACAGCAGTTACCAACATAAACAAACAGCAGTTACCAACATAAACACACAACAGTTACCAACATGAACACACAGCAGTTACCAACATGAACAAACAGCAGTTACCAACATAAACACAGAGCAGTTACCAACATAAACACACAACTGTTACAAACATAAACACACAACAGTTACCAACATAAACACAGAGCAGTTACCAACATGAACAAACAGCAGTTACCAGCATGAACACACAGCAGTTACCAACATGAACACACAGCAGTTACCAACATGAACACACAGCAGTTACCAACATAAACACACAGCAGTTACCAACATGAACACAGCAGTTACCAACATAAACACACAGCAGTTACCAACATGAACACAGCAGTTACCAACATGAACACAGCAGTTACCAGCATAAACACACAACAGGTACCAACATGAACACAGCAGTTACCAACATGAACACAGCAGTTACCAGCATTAACACACAACAGGTACCAACATGAACACAGCAGCTACCAACATGAACACAGCAGTTACCAGCATGAACACACAGCAGGTACCAGCTTGAACACACAACAGGTACCAGCATGAACACACAACAGGTACAAGCATGAACACACAACAGGTACCAACATGAACACAGCAGTTACCAGCATGAACACACAGCAGGTACCAGTATGAACACACAAAAGGTACCAGCATGAACACACAACAGGTACCAGCATGAACAAACAACAAGTACCAACATGAACACAGCAGTTACCAACATGAACACAGCAGTTACCAGCATGGATACACAACAGGTACCAGCATGAACACACAACAGGTACCACCATGAACACACAACAGGTACCAGCATGAACACACAACAGGTACCAGCATGAACACACAACAGGTGCCAACATGAACACAGCAGTTACCAACATGAACACACAACAGTTACCAGCATGAACACACAACAGGTACCACCATGAACACACAACAGGTACCAGCATGAACACACAACAGGTACCAGCATGAACACACAACAGGTGCCAACATGAACACAGCAGTTACCAGCATGAACACACAACAGTTACCAGCATGAACACACAACAGGTACCAGCATGAACACACAACAGGTACCAGCATGAACACACAACAGGTACCAGCATGAACACACAACAGGTACCAGCATGAACACACAACAGGTACCAGCATGAACACACAACAGGAACCAGCATGAACACACAACAGGTACCAGCATGAACACAGCAGTTACCAACATGAACACACAACAGGTACCAACATGAACACAGCAGTTACCAACATGAACACAGCACTTACCAACATGAACACAACAGGTACCAGCATGAACACACAACAGGTACCAGCATGAACACACAACAGGTACCAACATGAACACAGCAGTTACCAACATGAACACAGCAGTTACCAGCATAAACACACAGCAGGTAACAACATGACAAGTATTTCACTCACTCGATAAATTAACAGCTTAAAGACGGGTGAGGGGAAATAAACAGTAACTTAAAAACTACAGCTCCACAAATAAATGATGTAACCACTGTTAAAGACACCAAATATTACACAGAGGAGCGGATACTTACAATCGTCAGAGAGCTGGACAGCAGGTAACTTTGTAATGCTCCCCTGCACAAGACATCACCCCTACAGAGTGGCGAGGTGGGCAGCAGGTAACTTTGTAATGTTCCCCTGCACAAGACATCACCCCTACAGAGTGGCGAGGTGGGCAGCAGGTAACTTTGTAATGTTCCCCTGCACAAGACATCACCCCTACAGAGTGGAGAGGTGGGCAGCAGGCAACTTTCTAATGCTCCCCTGCACAAGACATCACCCCACAGTGGCGAGGTGGGCGGCAGGTAACTTTCTAATGCTCCCCTGCACAAGACATCACCCCTACAGAGTGGCGAGGTGGGCAGCTGGCAACTTTCTAATGCTCCCCTGCACAAGACATCACCCCACAGTGGCGAGGTGGGCAGGAGGTAACTTTCTAATGCTCCCCTGCATAAGACATCACCCCTACGGAGTGGCGAGGTGGGCAGCAAGGTAACTTTCTAATGTTCCCCTGCACAAGACATCACCCCACAGTGGCGAGGTGGGCAGCAGGTAACTTTCTAATGTTCCCCTGCACAAGACATCACCCCTACAGAGTGGCGAGGTGGGCAGCAAGGTAACTTTCTAATGCTCCCCTGCACAAGACATCACCCCTACAGAGTGGCGAGGTGGGTAGCAAGGTAACTTTCTAATGCTCCCCTGCACAAGACATCACCCCTACAGAGTGGCGAGGTGGGCAGCAAGGTAACTTTCTAATGCTCCCCTGCACAAGACATCACCCCTCCCAAAAGTGGCGGGGGGTGGGCAGAAAGGTAACTTTCTAATGCCCCCCCTGCACAAAACCCCATCCCGAGGGGCCCGGGGTTTGGGCACAGGAAAATTTTAATTTTCCCCCTGCAAAAAAAGAAAACCCCCCGACAAGTGGCGGGGGGGCCCAGCAAGGTAACTTTTAATGCTCCCCTGCACAAAAAACATCCCCCCCCGACGAGTGGCGAGGTGGGCAGAAAAAGGAAACCCTTTTTCTAATGCCCCCCCTGCAAAAGACTTCCCCCCTTACAGAGTGGCGATGGGGCAGCAAGGTAAACTTTCAAAGGGCCTCCCCTGCACAAAGGCCCATAAATTCCAGAGTGGCGGGGGGGCAGCGGGTAATTTTCTAATGTTCCCCTGAACAAAAACTTCCCCCGCCGAGTGGCGAGGGGGCAGCAAGGTAATTTTCAAATGCCCCCCTGCACAAGAATAAACCCCGGACAGAGTGGCGGGTTTGGGCACAAGGTAACTTTCAAATGCTCCCCGAACAAGACGTCCCCCTACAGAGTGGCGGGGTGGGCAGAAAGGTTTAATTTTCTAATGCTCTCTTGCACAAGCCCAAACCCCTACGGGAAGGGGCGGGGTGGGCAGAAAGGTAATTTTTTTTTTTAATCCCCCGGCACAAGACTTTCCCCCCTACAGAGTGGCGGGTGGGCGGGAAAGGGGTAATTTTTCTAATCCCCTCTTGCCAAGAAAATCACCCCTACAGAATGGCGAGGTGGGCAAAAGGGTGTAATTTTTCCAAATTCCCCTGCACAAGACATCACCCCTACGAGTGGCTGGAGGGGCAGCAAGGTAACTTTCTAAGGGCTCCCCGGGCAAAAACATCACCCCTACAGAGTGGCGAGGGGGGTTTACCCCAAGGTAACTTTCTAATGCCCCCCTGAAACAAAAATTTCACCCCTACAGAGGGGCGGGGGTGGGCGGGCAATTAACTGTCTAATACTCCCCTGCACAAGACATCACCCTACAAGTGGCGAGGTGGGTAGCAAGGTAATTTTCCCTAAGGGCTCCCCTCCCACAAGACACCCCCCTACAGATTGGCGGGGGGGGGGGGCCCAGCAGGTCCCTTTCTCAGGGTTCCCCGCACAAACTTTCCCCCCTACGGGTGGCGAGGGGGGCAGCTAGGTAATTTTCCCTAATCTCCCCTGTAAAAAGGGACATCACCGCTACAGGTGGCAAAGGGTGGGCAGAGGTAATTTTCTAATGCTCCCCGGGACAAGACATAAACCGTTTCGAGTGGGGGGGGGGCAGAAAGGAAATTTTTCTAATGCCCCCTTTTGTAAAAGGGAAAATCACCCTAACAGAGGGGCGAGGTGGGCAGTAGGTAATTTCAATGCCCCCCTGTCCCAATACATCCCCGCTACAGAGGGGCGACCCGGGGGCGAAAAGGTAACTTTCTAATGTTCCCCTCCCAAAAAGCCCATCACCCCAAAGGTGCAAGGTGGGTGCAAGGTAATTTTTCTAATGTCCCCTGAACAAGACTTTCCCCCCCTAAAAGGGTGGGGGAGGGGGCAGCGGGTAATTTTGTAATATTCCCCGCAAAAAGACATCACCCCTACAGAGTGGGCGAGGTGGACAGCAAGGTAATTTTCAAATTTCCCCCCAAAACTCCCCCACAGGGGCGAGGGGGGCAGAAAGGGTAATTTTCCCCAAATTTTCCCCCCTGCACAAAACATGACCCCCCCAGTGCGAGGTGGGCAGAAAGGTAACTTTTAATGCCCCCCCTGCAGAAGACCCCCACCCCACATTTGGCGAGGTGGGCAGCAAAGGAAAAACTTTCTAATGCCCCCCTGCAAAAAGACTTCACCCTACAGAGTGGCGGGGTGGGCAAAAAGGAAAATTTTTCTAAGGTTCCCCTGCACCAAAACATCCCCTCAACAAAAGGGCGAGGTGGGCACAAGAAAATTTTTAAATTTCCCTCCCCTGCACAAGACATCACCCCCGAGTGGCGAGGTGGGCGCAGGAAATTTTTTCTAAACGCCCCTGCAAAAAGCCCAACACTCCTACAGAGTGGCGGGGTGGGCAGAAAGGTAATTTTTCTAATTTTTTCCCCCTCAAGCATCACCCCACAGGGGCGAGGGGGGCACAAGAGAATTTTCCCAAAGTCCCCTGCCAAGAAAATCACCCCTACAGAGGGGCGGGGGTTGGGCAGCGGGAAAATTTCTAATGCTCCTCTGCAAAAGCATCCCCCCACAGGGGCGAGGTGGGCAAAAAGAAAATTTTTTAAATGCCCCCCTGCACAAGACATACCCCTACAAGTGGCGAGGTGGGCAGCAGGTAATGTCTAATGTTCCCCCTGTAAAAGGGGACATCCCCCCTACAGAGTGGCGAGGTGGGCAGCAAGGTAATTTTCTAATGTTCCCCTGAAACAAGACATCACCCCACAGTGCGGGGGGCGCATGAATTTTCCCTAATGCCCCCCCTGCACAAGAAAATTTTCCCCCTACAGAGTGGCGAGGAGGGCAGAAAAGGTTTAACTTTTTAAGGCTCCCCGCAAAAGACTCACACCTCCCAGAGTGGGGGAGGTGGGCGGGCCAAGGTAACTTTCTAATCCCGCAACTGCAAAAGACATCACCCCTACGAGGGGCCCGGAGGGGGGGCAGAAAGGTAACTTCTAAAGCCCCCTGCAAAAAACATCACCCCACGGGTGGCGGGTGGGCAGCAAGGTAAATTTTCAAAAATGCCCCCTGCAAAAGGACATCACCCCTCAGAGTGGGAGGGGGGCAGAAAGGTAACTTTCAAGGGCTCCCCACAAAAGACATCCCCCCTAAAAGAGGGGCAAAGGTGGCAAAGGGGAAAATTTTCTAATGGCCCCCTGCAAAAGGGACTTCCCCCCTACAGAGGGGCGAGGTGGGTAAAAGGGTAACTTCTAAGGTTTCCTTTTGCACAAGACTCCCCCTACAAGTGACGAGGGGGGTTTCAAGGAAAACTTTCAATCCCCCCTCCCACAAGCCCTCACCCTACAGAGGGGCAGGTGGGCGCAAGGTAACTTTCTAATGCCCCCTCCCAAAAAAGGGACATCACCCCTACAGAGGGGCCGAGGGGGCAGCAAGGAAAATTTTCTAAAGCCCCCCCTGCAAAAAACAAAACCCCAAAAGTGGGGGGAGGGGGCCCCGGGCAAGGAATTTTAATGCCCCCCCTGCAAAAGGGGACTAACCCCTCCCGAGGGGGCGAGGTGGGCCCCCAAGGTAATTTCCCTTAAGGGCCCCCCTACCCCAAGACATCCCCCCTTAAAATGGCAGGGGGCAGCAAGGAAACTTTCTAAGGGCCCCCCTGCACAAGACATAAACCCTACAGAGTGGCGAGGTGGGTAGCAAGGTAATTTTCTAATGCCCCCTCTGCACAAGAAAATAAACCCCTACAGATGACGAGGTGGGTAGAAAGGGAAATTTTAAAATGCCCCCCCTCCCAAAAGACTCACCCCTACAGAGTAAACGAGGTGGGCGCAACAAAACTTTTCATGCTCCCCGCACAAGACATCACCCCTAAAAGGGGGGCGAGAAGGTTGGGGGTCTGCATTCCCCCGCCCCCAAGCATTTTTACTCAAAAAACATCCCTCCCCCATTTCTTTAATGCACAAATTTACCTAAACGAGAAATTTTCTCCTCACAGAGAAAAAAACCCCTTCACGTATATTAGGGTTTCTAAAAGCCTTAGTTTCGGGGGTTTTAAAAAAAGGTGAAAAGATTTCTAAGTGTTTTTTAAACGAAGCGTAAATGGAATTCGTGGAGAAAACTTATATATAAACAAATGAATTATATCTTTTATTTGCTTGTGGGTGAAGAAATTTTGGAAAATTTTAATGGGAAATTTTTGGGGAAAAAAGGGAAAACATTGTTTTGCAGACCCAATGATTGCAGGTTTTGGGAAAACAACGTTTTTCAGAAGGTTTTGCAAAACCCAATATGTTGCAGAAGGCAGAAGGTACGAAATATTTCTTGTCCCTAGTTTCGATCGCAGGTCCTCACCCAAAACAACTAAGGCCAGGGACGATCCCCGGATATGGCGGGAAAATTTTAAAAAACGTGTTTCCTTTAAACATTTTGTTGCCCCTGTTTACCCATAAAGTAAAAATGGGTATAAGGGTGTTATTGGTGGTGGGGGTTTCGCATCCTGGAAAAAAATTTTTGACCAAATTTTGCGAAAAAAGGCTGAAAATTTAACAAACGGTTTTTCCTTTTATGTAGTTTTGCCCCAACTGATGTCAGATATGGTCTTTTTTACCTTGTAATGAAACATTTCCCCAATCTAAATTTTTTGTACATACTTGAAAAGTAAAGGAGGTTTAAAGGAGGTTTTTGCGTGCGGGGGGCTTGGACTTCCGCAAGGTGCGTGAGCGTGTTAGATAGCGAATTAAACCCCAAATAATTTTTGGGGGCTCAAAAAGCTGGGGGGAATGTAAGAAAAGAAACATTTATGAAGGGATTCAGGGAAACCGGCGGGCCCGGAAATTTGGGAGTCCTGGAGAAGGGGGAAAAAACAGTGCCTGCCTTAAAGGGGGAGTGTTTAATGTTGCATTTTTTATAACTTTGTGTAACGCCCCCTTGGAAGACACTGGAGCGAATGATAAAAGTTTTTCTTTCTGGGGCCACCCTGCCTTGGTGGGAAAAACGGCCGATTTTATTAAGAAAAAAAAATACTTGATAAAAACTTTAACGAGTGCTTAACGAGTTTAGAGCAAGGTGAAAGACGGGAAAACCCAAAGGGGGAAAGGACGGAAAGTGACCTAGAGAGTGTCCCCCCACTGTTTACCAATGAAACAACACCAAGTGTTTACCACTGTATACCCCTGACACAACCAAAGGGGGGGGGTCAAACCCCTGTTTTCCCCTGACAAAACCAAAATGTCACCCCTGTTTAAAACCCCTGACACAACAAACCCAAATTATGAAAAATTTTAAAAAATATCAAAACAGTTAGAGAGTAAAATAAAAAAAAAAATAATTTACAATTGACTTTTTTAAGATACGGAAATGGTAAGAATTACAGAGGATATGTTTGAAATTATTGCAATCAAAGAATGTTTGTATAAGTTTTGCAATCACGAATGTTATGGATAAGTTATTCAATCACGAATAAATTTGGGAAATTTTCAATCACGAAAGTTATGTATTTAAGTTAAATTTCAATCACGAATGTTTTTGTAAAAAGTTTTTGCAATCCGAATGTTTGTAAAGTTTTGAATACGAATATGTGGGAAAAGCAATCACGAAAGTTTGGGAAAGGTTTTTGCAAAAAGTGAATGCTATGTAGAAGTTATTTCAAAAAACGAAAAATTAAGTAGAAATAACTGCAAAAACACGAAAAGATATGTAAAGTTATTGGGAATCACGAATGTTATATAGAAGTTCCGCAATCACAATGAATGTAGAAGTTTTTGCAATTTACGAATGTTTATAGAAAAATTTCCCGCAATCACCCAATGTTTTTGTTGAAGTTCCGCAATTTACCCAAAGTTATATTTGAAGTTTTTTGCAATCACGAATGTTATGTAAAGTTCCCCAAACACGAATGTTATTTGAAGTTCCTGCAATCACAATTCCCAAGGAAAACCCCTTTCAAAGGACAGACTAAAAAAAAGAAAACGCGCAAATTTATATAACAAAAAGAAATGAATTAAACACAAGAAATAAAACCTGAAAAAATGTAAAAATGGGGGAGGGGTACCCTAATACTGGATAGGGAGCTGAGTACAGGGGGTCCAAAGGGAGTGAGTACAGGAGTGCCAAAGGGAGCTGATTCAGGAGTGCCAAGGTAGCTGAGTACAGGAGTGCCCAAAGGGAGCCGAGTACCCGGAGTGGGCCCAAAGGGAGTGGTAAGGATACCAAGGTACTGAGTACAGGGTGCCAAGGTTAAACAAGGGACGGGGGTACCAAGGTTCTGAGTACAGGGTACCAAGGTAGGGTGAGTAAGGAGTACCAAGGTATGAGTACGGGGGGTGCCCAAAGGGAGCCCGGTACAGGAGTACCAAGGTAGCCCGAGTTTCAAGGGGTACCAAGGGAGCTGGGACAGGAGTGCCAAGGGAGCGAGGGACAGGAGTTCCAAGGTAGCCCGAGTACAGGAGTTTCCAAGGAGTGGGGTACAGGATACCAAGGTTTCTGAAACAGGAATAAACCCAAAGGGAGCTGAGTACGGATACCCGGGTAGCGGTACAAGGGGGTGCCCAAAGGGAGCGAGTACAGGAGGGGCAAGGTAGCTGGGGTACAAAGGGGTAAACCCAAAGGGAGCTGATACAGGGGTGCCCAAAGGAAATGAGGAACCCGGAGTACCAAGGAGCTGAGAAAAGGAGGGAGTGCCAAGGTTAGCTGAGTACAGGAGTACCAAGGTAGCGGGAAATTTCAGGAGTACCCAAAGGGAGCTGAGTACAGGGATACCAAAGGGAGCTGAGTTCAGGGAAATTTCCAAGGTAGCTGAGTACAGGGGTTAAGGAGCTGAAATACAGGAGTACCAAGGGAGCTGGGGTACACGGTTTCCGGAAACTGATAAAAGGGTGCCAAGGTAGCGGGTACAGGGAGTACCAAGGGAACTGAGTACAGGAGTGCCCAAGGGAGTGAGTACAGGAGTACCAAGGTAGCTGAGTACGGAGTCCCAAAGGGAGCTGAGAAGGAGTACCCAAAGGGGAAACTGAGTACGGAGTACCAAGGTAGTTGATACAGGAGTCCAAGGGAGCTAGGGCAGGGGTAACCCAAGGGAGTGGGTACAGGATTTCCCAAAGGGAGCTGGTACAGGAAATGCCAAGGTTGCTGGGGACAGGAGTGGGCCCAAAGGGAAACTGAAATTTCGGATTTCCAAGGTAGCTTTAGTACGGGGGGGGCCCGGTTTGCGGGGTTTCAGGGGTGCCCCAAAGGGAGCTGAGTACAGGAAATAAAAAGGTAGCTGAGTAAGGAAATCCCAAAGGGCGAGTACAGGGGTGCCAAGGTAAATTTAGTAAGGGGTACCAAGGAAACGGTACAGGAGTGCCAAGGTTAAAACTGAGTCAAGGGGTACCCCCAAAGGTTTGCTGAGTACAGGATACCAAGGTTTGCTTTAGTACAGGGGTACCAAGGTAGCGAGTACAAAGGAAATACCAAGGGAGCGAGTACGGGGTGCCAAGGTAGCTGAGTACAGGGTGCCAAGGAGCTGGAAAATAAAGGAGTCCCCAAAGGGAGCTTTTAAAATACAGGGAATGCCAAGGTAGTGAGTACAGGAGTGCCAAGGTTTGCTGTTACAGGAGTGGCCCAAAGGGAGCTGAGTAAAAGGGGTGCCAAGGTAGCTGAGTACAGGAGTGCCAAGGGAGCTGAGTCAGGAGTGCAAAGGTAGCTGAGTCAGGAGGGCCCAAAGGAAACTGAGTACAGGGATAAACCCGGTAACTGAGTACAGGATGCCCAAAGGGAGCAAAAAAAAAGGAGTGGGGGAAAAGGGGCTGAGTAAAGGAGTAAACCCGGTTTGCTGAGTTTCAGGGGTGCCAAGGGAGTGAGTAAAAGGAGTAAACCCAAAGGGAGCGGGGTCAAAGGGGTTTCCAAGGGAAACCCGAGTACAGGGGGTCCAAGGTAGCTGAAATACCGAAAATGCCAAGGAAGCTGGGGACAGGAGGCCCCAAAGGGACTGAGTACAGGAGTGGGCCCAAGGGAGCCCGAGTACAGGGGTGCCCAAGGGCTGAGTACGGAGTGCCAAGGTAGCTGAGAAAGGAGGCCAAGGTAGCGGGGTACAGAGTGCCAAGGTAGCTGGAAAATAAAAGGAGTGCCAAGGTAGCGAGTACCCGGGGGCAAAGGTAGCCCGGTACGGAGTGCCAAGGTAGTGAGGAAAAGGAGGGACCAAAGGGAAAGAGTACAGGAGTTCCAAGGTAGTATGTAAGGAGTCCAAAAGGGAGCTGGTACGGGAGTACCCAAAGGGAACTGAAATACAGGATGCCAAGGGAGCTGAGTACAGGGGAAACCAAGGTAGCTGAGTACAGGGGGTACCCAAAGGTTGTGATTAAAAGGAGTGCCAAGGTAGTGAGTACAGAAGTGCCAAAGGGAGCTGGGGGTACAGGAAATGCCAAGGTAGTGAGTTCAGGGTACCAAGGTAGCTGAGTTTCAGGAGTGCCCCAAAGGGAGCTGAGTACAGGAAATAACCAAGGAAATGGTACAGGAGTGCCAAGGTTTGCTGAGTACAGGGTTCCCAAGGGTAGCTGAATACAGGGAGTACCAAAGGGATGAAATACAGGGGTGCCAAGGTAGCTGAGTACAGGATGCCAAAGGAGCTGAGTTCAGGGAGTGCCAAGGTAGCGAGTACAGGAGTACCAAGGGAGTGGGGTAAAAGGGTGCCAAGGGGAAACTGAGTACAGGGTTTCCAAGGTTGCTTTAGATAGGAAAACCAAAAGGCGCGAGTACCGGGAGTGCCAAGGCAGCTGAATAAGGGCGCCAAGGTAGCTGGTACAAAAGGGGTAACCCCAAAGGGAGTGAGTAAAAGGGGTACCAAGGTAAACTTAGTATTGGGAAAAACCAGGAGCGAAATACAGGGAAACCCAAAGGTAGCTGAGTACAGGAAATACCAAGGTAGCTGAGTACAGGAAAATACCAACTCATAACTGAAAAAAAAAATTCCTAAAAACTTTGTGGGTTCATCTGAGTCTTTTGCTTCCAACGGGGCCCCTTTTTTGGGGTTGAAAAAAGTTTTCCCTTATAATGTAAGAAATCACAAATTCCCCTGGAAATTTTTACTATTTTTTTTCAAAGCGGTTGTTTTTCTTATTAATTAAAAGTAAAACAGTGTCGTCTTAATGTAACAGGGCTCCCCCTAAAAAACGACAAGAAAAATTTCGCTTTTCGCTTTAAAAAACATCCAAAAAACCGTTTTTCGGGCATGATTAACCCGGATTTCTGGGGGAAAAAACAGCCGGTTCCCCCGATGTGGTCCCTTTGCCTTTAGAGCGGGTAAAAATCCTTTTTCAGTAGTCTCCCCTTTCACAGCTAGGGGTTCTTATTCGGGAAAAATCCCCGGGCCAGTTACTGAGCCAAGGGGAAAAACACTGTCTTGCACAATTGTGTGTGAACAAGTCGGGCAAATAACTGAGCAATTCTAGGAACCTTATCACAGTTAACGTTAGTGGGGATGCTTTTCCAGATTTTTTTTGGACATGCTTTTGGTGTTGGCTTTTTATCATCACTTTTACAACCAGGTCCTCACTAGACACTTACACTACTTTCCTAGTTTGATGGCTTTTATGTTATGCGATGATCTTTGCAATTGTTTCTTGTATCGGCAACTTACCCCTGTCCACATTAAGTCGTAAATAAACTAGAATATCCGAGAACCTTGGCTCTCAGGAGGACGCGTCGCAGGGGGACCACAGACACAAAACCCTCCACCACAGAAGCCGAAGAAACACTTCTGGTGCAGACATTAGCCGTCGGTCTGTAATTCTCAACTTTTCCTCCATCATTAACCCCCTCGGTTTGATGTATTTCTCCATTTACCTCCTTACTTCCATACAGAAAATTATCGCCATCTTAAAGGGACAGAAAAAGGCCAGAAAAAAATAAATTATTCATATTTTCTATATCAGATATTAACCCCCTACCATGTAATTTTTTATCCCCAAGGGGTAAATTAACCCCTGGGTGAGAATCACTGCTATAGGGATTACTGAGACATCTTACTTCGAGGTGCATGACCAGCATAACATTTTGTCTCATCAATAACCTTACCAGGGTGAGGGTATTACCCTGGACAGTCAATAATTCTGGGCCCTTTTTTACACTCCACTCAACATACTTTACTGACGAGCACTCCATAAGGTGTTAAATAACAGTGCTACTCCACCATTATTTATTAACAACTAGTTTCGCAGTTAACTCTCTCCATTATCAGACATTGAATGAAATCAAAGAAAATCAACTATAAATACCAGATTTAAACGTGTTAAACGTCATGTTAATATAATTGAAGGAAAAGAGAAAAGGAATAAAGAATCAAAATAAGATAAGAAACAGTAACTCTACTGACCGTTTATTACTACACAGGTAAAGCTTGTCTGTAATGGTGCACAGACTTATTACACAGGTAAAGCTTGTCTGTAATGGTGCACAGACTATTATTGATAAATTAGACACATGTGCAACTCTTGGGTATCTTTATTGAGGAAACGTTTCGCCACACAGTGGCTTCATCAGTCCATACAAAGGAGAATCTTAAAGAACAGAAGGAAAATGAGGTAATCAGTCCCTCAACCTTGAGTCGATGTGATCAGTCCATCAATCTTGAATAGAATACGGCATATGTGCGGAGGAGGAGCTTATAAACCGTATGGCAGGAGAGGTGCAGCAGTCGTAGGTGGTGTCACATTTGCCCAATGTGGAAGTAGGTCGTGCCGAAGGGTTAGGCAAGCGAAGAATTCCCAAGTATTAAGATCCCAAGAAGTTGCAGTGTCTGACAGGTTTGTAGATCAATGTAACACCACCTACGACTGCTGCACCTCTCCTGCCTACGGTTTATAAGCTGGTTCTCCGCACATATGCCGTATTCTATTCAAGATTGATGGACTGATCACATCGACTCAAAGCTGAGGGACTGATTACCTCATTCTCCTCCTGTTCAAGATTCTCCTTTGTATGGACTGATGAAGCCACTGTGTGGCGAAACGTTTCCTCAATAAAGATACCCAAGAGTTGCACATGTGTCTAATTTATCAACGTGTCGGTTCTCTGAACCATTGATCCACAGACTTTTATTACACAGATAAAGTTTGTAATGGTGCACAGACTGCTCAACTATAAGCTGCGAAATACGGTAATTGCCAATAAAATAGTGAGGAAAGACTGTACTATCGCCCTCACTATGATCGTCTCCTTGGGGGGTTGGAGGCCCTTCTCTGTGGTTTGGGAACGACCCAAAACTAGAGGTCAATAACCAACTATGAACTCTTCGGTCGAGAAAGTTTTCCCCTGTTGAAGGCTGAGGCAGGAGGCAGGAGGCAGACGTCTCAGTTGGCCGGAGACTCTCCTCACTAACACACAACTTCCCACTCTTATTTACTTCTACATATTTTTCCTTTATTATTCTATTCCTTGTTTTATCCATTATTTCTTTATTCCCCTGTTTTTAATTCATATTCTCTAATTTCTCGAACCCTAATATCTATTGCTCCTCCAACTTGTGGTGGAATTTATTCCACCAGTAAACTTGCTTAGCCTTTCTGATAATTCTCCACTCTTAAGGAGTGCCTAATTAACCTCAGAGGTCACTGTGGAGTACATAATTAACTTCAGAGATCACCGTGATGGTTGGCAGCCTCACCAAGTGGGGGAGAAATGGAGGTTCTTTAAGAGGCGCCTGAGTTACCCTATCTCCCCAAATCATTTTTAAATTTTTTTTTCCATTTTAAAATCTCCCTTGTACAAAATTTTACTTCCCCATTTGTTTGTATACATTCAAAAGGAGAAAGAAGTCCAGGATTCCTTTAAATTCTGGTATAACTAAAAACAAGGAAAAACCCTGGACTCGGGAAAAATAACAAAATAGAAGAAGGGGGAGCGACGTGCCTTTAACTTTTTTCCTCACTTCGAGGGAGCGCGAGCAATAAAAGCAATTCGTTTTAACGACATATCCAAGTCTTCAAGCTCGATAAAAAATGAGACTTGCCCCCCAGTTCTTAGCCTTGGATTAAAATTTCATGACTGACGTTTCCCTTGGTTAAGACCCCCACAGCCGCGACATTCCGCCCATCATTGCCCCAATCAAAGGCGACCGGTCAAGGAAATTTTTAAACCTGAGTGGGCAGTCTTCCCCCAAAAATGCCCACATGTAGGAGTCAATGCATCCTCGAGCGCGCACGGGGAAAGGCCCAAATGCCCGGCCCTGGCTGTCTTCAAAGGCACTGGACAAGCACCGAAAGTCATACCTAAACACCCGGGACTGTTTTTCGTACGCTGAATTCGGCGGCCAAGTAACAGCCTGTTGATCGGGCCCTGATCCCTATGAGACCTGTCACGCCCGGCCGCGGGGACTTGAACCCCGGAACCTCTCCGGGGTAAACATCTACTTAAGAGGCGGCGTGGGATCTGTAATCATTTAATAATGATTCGGGAGCCTTTGGACGAAGCCCGGGGTGACGTCAAAAGTGTGAACGGGACTTTTTCTGTTTCCCCTTTGGGAAAGTTGGGGATTTTCGTTCTGAGGCCCCCTCTCCGTGCCGCCATCGCAGCCTCGGTAAACAACACTTGAGGGGCCTCTGCGTGCCTCTACTCGAAGCCCCAGGTATACAACCTGAGGGCCCCCTCTAGGGGCCGCTACTTTAAGCCTCAGGAAACAAAATTAGGCCGCCTCTCGGGCCGCTACTGCAACCCCCAGTTACAACACTTGAGGCCCCCCTCTCGGGGGCACTCGCAAGCCTCATATACAACACTTGAGGCCGCCCTTTTCCGTGCGCTACCGCAAACTCAGATACAAACCGAGGGGGCCTCTTTCGGTGCCCCTCCCCAAGCCCAGGAACACAAAATTGGGGGCCCGCCCTGTCCCCCACTCGCAAGCCTCAGGTTACAAAACTTTAGGGCCCCCTCTCCGGGGCTTTCTACCGCAAGCCTCAGGTAAACAACACTTGAGGCCGCCTCTCCGGTGCCCCTCTCGCAAGCCCAGTAACAAAACCTTTAGGGCCCCCTCTGGGCCGCTACTCGCAAGCTCAGGTAAAAAAACACTTGAGCCGCCTCCCGGGCCCCTACTCGAAACCCCAGGAAACAACATTAGGCCCCCTCTCCGGGGCTGTATCGAAGCTCAGGGAAACAAACTTTAGGCCCCCCTTTCGGTGCGCTACTCGCAAGCCTCAGGGAAAAAAACCTTGAGGCCGCCCCCTCCGGTGCCGCTACTCGCAAGCCCCAGGTTACTACAAAAATTGAGGCCGTCTCGGGGCTGCACCGCAAGCCTCAGTTAAACAACACTTTAGGCCCCCTCTCCGTTTCGTATCGCCCAACCTCGGGAAACAACACTTGAGGCCGCCTCTCCCCCCGTACCGCAAGCCTAGGAAAAAAAAATTTAGGCCCCCTCTCCGGGGCCGCTATCGAAAGCCCAGGTAAAAACATTTGGCCCCCTCTCCTGTGCCTCGAAGCCTCAGGGAAAAACACTTGGGGCCCCTCCCGGTGCCCCCTCTCGCAACCCAGGTAAAAACAAAAATTTAGGCGCCTCTCCGGTGCCCTACTCGCAAAACCTCAGGGAAAACAATTGAGGCCCCCTCTCGGTGCCCCCTACTCGCAAGCCCCAGATAAACACTTGGGCCCCTCTCCCGGGCTGCTACTCGGAGCCTTTGGGAAAAAACCTTGAGGCGCCCCTCCCGGGGCCGTCCCCGCAAGCCCCCGGTAAACAAAACTTTAGTCCGCCCCTCCGTGTCTACTCGCAAGCCTCAGGAAACAAACTTGGGCCCCCTCTCCGGGGCCCCGGGCTACTCGCAAACCTCAGGTAAACAACATTGAGCCCCCCTCCGGTGCCCCCCTACCGCAAGCTAGGGAAAAAACACTTTTAGCGCCTCTCCGGCCCCCCTACCGCAAGCCTAGGTAAAAAAACTTGAGGCCGCCTCTCCCGGTTTTCGCCTCGCAAGCCTCAGGTAAACAACACTTTAGCCGCCTCTCCGGGCCCCGCTACCGCAACCTCAGGGAAACAACACTTGGGCCCCCTCCCGGGCCGCTACTCGCAAGCCCCCAGGTAAACAACACTTGGGCCGCCCCCCTCCGGTGCCGCTACTCACCCAAAACCCCAGGTAACAATCTTGAGCCGCATCTCGGTCCGTACTCGCAAGCCTCAGGTAACAACACTTGAGGCCGCCTCTCCGGTGCCGCTACTCGCAAGCCTCAGGTAAACAACACTTGAGGCCGCCTCTCCGGTGCCTTTCTCGCAAGCCTAGGTAACCAACCCCTTAGGCCGCCTCTCCCGGGGCCCACTCGCAAGTCAGGTAACAACACTTGAGGCCGCCTCTCCGGTGCCGCTACTCGCAAGCCTCAGGTAAACAACACTTGAGGCCGCCTCTGCGGTGCCTCTACTCGCAAGCCTCAGGTATACTACAACACTTGAGGCCGCCTCTCCGGTGCTGCTACTCGCAAGCCTCAGGTAAACAACACTTGAGGCCGCCTCTCCGGTGCCGCTACTCGCAAGCCTCAGGTAAACAACACTTGAGGCCGCCTCTCCGGTGCCGCTACTCGCAAGCCTCAGGTAAACAACACTTGAGGCCGCCTCTCCGGTGCCGCTACTCGCAAGCCTCAGGTAAACAACACTTGAGGCCGCCTCTCCGGTGCTGCTACTCGCAAGCCTCAGGTAAACAACACTTGAGGCCGCCTCTCCGGTGCCCCCACCGCAACCTCAGGTAAGCAACATGAGCCCCCTTCCGGGGCCGACTGAAGCCTAGATAAACATTGAGGGGGCCCCTCCGTGCTGCTATCGGAAGCCTTAGGTAAACAACACTTTTAGGGCCCCCTCTCCCGGTGCCGCTCCGCAAGCCACAGGTAAAAAAAACCCCTTAGCCGCCTTTTCCGGTGTTTTCTACTCGCAAACCTCGGAAAAACACTTTGGGGCCCCCTCTCCCGGTCCGCTACCGCAAACCTCAGGTAAAAAAACACTTTGGGCCGCCCTCCGGGCCCCCTACCGCAAACTCATAAAAAAACATTTGGGCCCCCCTTTCCGGGGCCGTACTCGCAAGCCTCAGGTAAACAAAACTTAGGCGCCCCTCCGGTTCGCTACCGCAGGCCCCAGGTAAACAAACATGGGCCCCCCTCTGCGGTGCCGCTACTCGCAAGCCTCCGTAAAAACCTTGAGGGGGCTCTCCGGGGCCGCCCCGCAAACCTCAGGAAAAACACTTGAGGCCGCCTCTCGGTGCCGCATCGCAAACCCAGGTAACAACACTTTAGGGCCCCCCTCTCCGTGCCGTATCGCAAGCCTCAGGTAAAACACTTGAGGCGCCCCTCCCGGTGCCCCCTCTCGCAAGCCTCAGGTAAAAAACACTTAGGCCGCCCCTTTCCGGTGCCGTATTCGCAAGCCTCAGGTATACAACATTGAGGCCGCCCCTCGGGGCCGCTACTCGCAAGCCAGGGGAAACAATATTAGGCCCCTCCCGGGGCCCCTACTCGCAAGCCTCAGGTAAACAACACTTTAGGCCGCCCCTCCGTTGCCTTCCCGCAAACCCCAGGTAAACAACATGAGGCGCCCCTCCCGGGGGCCGCTACTCGCAGCCTCAGGATACAACACTTGAGGGCCCCCCTCCCGGGGCCCCTCTGCAAACCTCAGGTAAACAAAAATTGAAGCCGCCCTCCCCGGTTCCGCTACTCGCAAGCCTCAGGTAAACAAACATTGAGGCCCCCCCTCTGCGTGCCCTACTCGCAAGCCTCAGTAACAACACTTTCCCCCTTCCCGGGCCTAACCGCAAGCCTTGGGAAAAAACACTTGAGGGGCCCTCCGGGGCTGCTACTCGCAAACCCCAGTAAACAACACTTGAGGCCGCCTCCCGGTGCCGCTCTCGCAAACCCCAGGTAAACAACACTTGAGGGCCCCCTCTCCGGGGCCGTACTCACAAACCCCAAAGGAAAAAAATACTTGAGGGCATCTCCCCCCGTATCGCAAGCCCCAGGTAAACAACTTGAGGCCGCCTCCCGGGGCCGTCTCGCAAGCCTCGGTAAACAATACTTGAGGCCGCCCCTTCCCGGGGCCCCTACCGCAAACTAGGTAACAATATTGAGGCCGCCTCTCCCGGGGCCGCAACTCGCAAGCCTCAGGTAAACACACTTGAGGCCGCCCCCGGTGCCTCTACTCGAAGCCTCAGGTTACAACTTTTGGGCCCCCTCTTCGGTGCCTTACTCGCAACCCCAGGTAAAAACCGAGGGCCGCCTCTCGGGGCTGTACCGCAAGCCCCAGAAAAAAACACTTGAGGCGCCTTCCGGGGCCCCTCTCGCAAACCCCAGGTAAACAACACTTTAGGCCGCCCCTTTCCCTGCCGCTACTCGCACCCCCGGAACAAAAATGAGGCCGCCTTCCCGGGGCCGACTCGCAAGCCTAGGTAAAAAAATACTTGAGGCCGCCTCTCCGGTGCCGCTACTCGCAAGCCCCATTAAAAAAATACTTTAGGGCCCCCTCTCCCCCGGGGACGTACTGAAGCCTGGGATACAAATTGAGGCCGCCTCCCGGGCGCTACTCGCAAACCTCAGGTATCAACACTTGAGGCCGCCTCTCGGTGCCCTATCGCAAGCCTCAGGGTTTCAACACTTGAGGCCCCCCTCCGGGGCCGCTACTCGCAAGCCTAGGGAAACAACCTTAGGCCCCCCTCTGCGGTGCCTCTATCGCAAGCCCCAGGGATACAACACTTGGGCCGCCTTCCTGCCTCTATCGCAAGCCCCAGGGAAACAAAATTAGGGGCCCTCCGGGGTTGCATCGCAAACCTGGTAAACCACTTTGGGGGGCCTCCCGGGGCCCGGACTCGCAAACCTCAGTAAAAACACTTTAGGTAGCCCCTCCCGGGGCCGTATCGCAAAACCCCAGGTAAACACATGACGCCATTTAAATCCCCTTTCCGCACTTTGCCAATAAAAGATTTCCCCTAACCCCTTTCTTTGTGGTTTTAACTTTTTAAATTTAAAATAATAAAATAAAAACAAAAAAATGAAAATAATCATTTTTTGAATTTTTTTTGGGTTTTTTTAGGTAATATATATAGTTTTTAAGTGTACTTATGTGTACCCGTGCCCAATAAAGTTACTTTATTAAGCAAATTGTAAGTTTTTAAGATTCCTGGGGGTCCAAACTGGGCAAGTTGTCAGCCCGACTGGGCGCTCCCCCCCCTGGGCAACCGACACTCCACCCACCTCACAAAACCCTACACTCCCCCACCTGTCAACCGTACACTCACCCACCTATCAACCCCTACACTCCACCCCCCTTGTAAAAACCTCCACCCCCGATCAACATACCTCCACCCCCCTGATCAACCCCACCCCACCCCCCTTTCAACCCCAACCCACCCAGATTAACCATACCTCCCCCACCCACCCGTCCTCACCCCCCTGCAACCATACCTCCACCCACCCGATAAACCCAAAACTCCACCCCCTTTCAAAACCCTCACCCACCCACCTGATCAACTATACATCCCCCCACCCGATAAAATGCATCCACCCCCCCGATTAACCCTACACTCCACCCACCTGATCAACCATACACTCCACCACCTGATCAACCATACACTCCACCCACCTGATCAACCATACACTCCACCCACTGATCAACCATACACTCACACCCCTCCACCCTGATCAACCGTACACTCCACCCCACACTGATCAACCGTACACTCCACCCACTGATCAACCATACACTCCACCCACCTGATCAACCATACACTCCACCCACCTGATCAACCATACACTCCACCCCACTGATCAACCATACACTCCACCCACCTGATCAACCGTACACTCCACCCACCTGATCAACCGTACACTCCACCCATCTGATCAACCATACACTCCACCCCACCTGATCACCATACACTCCACCCACCTGATCAACCATACACTCCACCCACCTGATCAACCATACACCCACCCACCTGATCAACCGTACACTCCACCCACCTGATCAACCATACACTCCACCCACTGATCAACCATACACTCCACCCACCTGATCAACCATACACTCCACCCACCTGATCAACCATACACTCCACCCACCTGATCAACCATACACTCCACCCACCTGATCAACCATACACTCCACCCACCTGATCAACCATACACTCCACCCATCTGATCAACCAATAACCACTCCACCCACCTGATCAACCATACACTCCACCCACCTGATCAACCATACACTCCACCCACCTGATCAACCATACACTCCACGCACCCTGATCAACCGTACACTCCACCCACCTGATCAACCATACACTCACCCACCTAATCAACCATACACTCCACCCACCTGATCAACCATACACTCCACCCACCTGATCAACCATACACTCCACCCACTTGATCAACCATACACTTCCACCCCACCTGATCAACCATCACTCCACCCACCTGATCAACCATACACTCCACACACCTGATCAACCATACACTCCACCCACCTGATCAACCATACACCTCCAACACCACCTGATCAACCATACACTCCACCCACCTGATCAACCATACACTCCACCCACCTGATCAACCATACACTCCACCCACCTGATCAACCATACACTCCACCCACCTGATCAACCATACACTCCACCCACCTGATCAACCATACACTCCACCCACCTGATCAACCAAAACACTCCACCCACCTGATCAACCTCACTCCACCCACCTGATCAACCATACACTCCACCCACCTGATCAACCATACACTCCACCCACCTGATCAACCATACACTCCACCCACCTGATCAACCATACACTCCACCCACCTGATCAACCGTACACTCCACCCACCTGATCAACCATACACTCCACCCACCTGAATCAACATACACTCCACCCACCTGATCAACCATACACTCCACCCACCTGATCAACAATATACTCCCCCACCTGATCAACCCATACACTCCACCCACCTGATCAACCATACACTCCACCCACCTGATCAACCATACACTCCACCCACCTAATCAACCATACACTCCACCCACCTGATCAACATACACTCCACCCACCTGAAACAACCATACACTCCACCCACCTGATCAACCATACACTCCACCCACCTGATCAACCATACACTCCACCCACCTGATCAACCATACACTCCACCCACCTATCAACACATAACCGCCCACCAATCAACCATACACTCCACCCACCTGATCAAACCCCAAGTAACTCCACCCACCTGATCCCAACATACACTCCACACCCACCTGATCAACCGTACACTCCACCCACCTGATCAACAATATACTCCACCCACCTGCACAACCAATACACTCACCCACCTGATAACCATACACTCCACCCACCTGATCCAACCAATACACTCCACCCACCTGATCAACCATACACTCCACCCACCTGATCAACCATACACTCCACCCACCTGATCAACCGTACACTCCACCCACCTGATCAACCATACACTCCACCCACCTGATCAACCATACACTCCACCCACCTGATCAACCGTACACTCCACCCACCTGATCAAACCCTACACTCCACCCACCTGATCAACCGTACACTCCACCCACCTGATAAACCGTACACTCCACCCACCTGACCAACAATATACTCCACCCACCTGATCAACCGTACACTCCACCCACCTGATCAACCATACACTCCACCCACCTGATCAACCGTACACTCCACCCACCTGATCAACCATACACTCCACCCACCTGATCAACCGTACACTCCACCCACCTGATCAACCATACACTCCACCACCTGATCAACCATACACTCCACCCACCTGATCAACCGTACACTCCACCCACCTGATCAACCATACACTCCACCCACCTGATCAACCATACACTCCACCCACCTGATCAACCGTACACTCCACCCACCTGATCAACCATACACTCCACCCACCTGATCAACCATACACTCCACCCACCTGATCAACAATATACTCCACCCACCTGATCAACCATACACTCCACCCACCTGATCAACCATACACTCCACCCACCTGATCAACCGTACACTCCACCCACCTGATCAACCATACACTCCACCCACCTGATCAACCGTACACTCCACCCACCTGATCAACCATACACTCCACCCACCTGATCAACCGTACACTCCACCCACCTGATCAACCGTACACTCCACCCAGCTGATCAACCGTACACTCCACCCACCTGATCAACCATACACTCCACCCACCTGATCAACCGTACACTCCACCCAGCTGATCAACCATACACTCCACCCACCTGATCAACCGTACACTCCACCCACCTGATCAACCATGACACTCCACCCACCTGATCAACATACACACCTACCATCAATATACTCCACCCAGCTGATCAACCTACACTCACCCACTGATCAACCATAACTCCACCCACCTGATCAACCATACACTCCACCAGCTGATCAACCATACACTCCACCCCTGATCAACGTACACTCCACCACCTGATCAACCGTACACACCCACTGTCATAACTCGTAAGCCTCACCAGCTGATCAACCGTACACTCCACCCACCTGACATACATACCGTACACTCCACCCATGATCAACCTACACTCCACGCACTGATCAACCGTACACTCCACCCACCTGATCAACCATACACTCCACCCACCTGATCAACCGTACACTCCACCCACCTGATCAACAATATACTCCACCCACCTGATCAACCATACACTCCACCCACCTGATCAACCATACACTCCACCCACCTGATCAACCATACGCTCCACCCACCTGATCAACCGTACACTCCACCCACCTGATCAACCATACACTCCACCCACCTGATCAACCGTACACTCCACCCACCTGATCAACCATACACTCCACCCACCTGATCAACCATGCGCTCCACCCACCTGATCAACTACACACTCCATCAGTAATTGTTATGGATATCTCTGCCTGGTAACAGGATAGGAACCAGGTGTTATGAAGGACATCAGAGTGGTAAGGAGCCAGTATACTTAGCAATAACACCCCTGTCTAAGTGGGTGTCCAATATACTTAGCAATAACACCCCTGTCTAAGTGGGTGTCCAGTATACTTAGCAATAACAGCCATAAGTGGGTGTCCAGTATACTTAGCAATACCAGCCTGTCTAAGTGGGTGTCCAGTATACTTAGCAATACCAGCCCTGTCTAAGTGGGTGTCCAGTATAGTTAGCAATAACAGCCATAAGTGGGTGTCCAATATACTTAGGAATAACAGCCCTAATTGGGTGTCCAGTATACTTATCAATAACAGCCCTAAATGGGTGTCCGAATACTTAGCAATAACATCCCTCAGTGGGTGTCCAGTATACTTAGCCATAACAGCTCTAAGTCGGTGTCCAGTATACTTAGCAATAACAGCCCTAAGTCGGTGTCCAGTATACTTAGCAATAACAGCCCTAAGTGGGTGTCCAGTATACTTAGCAATAACAGCCCTAAGTCGGTGTCCAGTATACTTAGCAATAACAGCCCTAAGTGGGTGTCCAGTATACTTAGCAATAAGAGCCCTAAGTGGGTGTCCAGTATACTTAGCAATAACAGCTCTCAGTGGGTGTCCAGTATACTTAGCAATAACAGCCCTCAGTGGGTGTCCAGTATACTTAGCAATAACAGCCCTAAGTGGGTGTCCAGAATACTTAGCAATAACAGCCCTAAGTGGGTGTCCAGTATACTTAGCAATAAAAGCCCTAAGTGGGTGTCCAGTATACTTAGCAATAACAGCCCTAAGTGGGTGTCCTGTATACTTAGCAATAACAGTTCTTAGTGGGTGTCCAGTATACTTAGCAATAACAGCCCTAAATGGGTGTCCAGTATACTTAGCAATAACAGTTCTTAGTGGGTGTCCAGTATACTTAGTAATAATAGCCCTAAATGGGTGTCCAGTATACTTAGCAATAACAGCCCTCAGTGGGTGTCCAGTATACTTAGCAATAACAGCCCTCAGTGGGTGTCCAGTATACTTAGCAATAATAGCCCTAAATGGGTGTCCAGTATACTTAGCAATAACAGCCCTAAATGGGTGTCCAGTATACTTAGCAACAACAGCCCTCAGTGGGTGTCCAGTATACTTAGCAATGACAGCCCTAAATGGGTGTCCAGTATAATTAGCAACAACAGCCCTCAGTGGGTGTCCAGTATACTTAGCAATAACAGCCCTAAATGGGTGTCCAGTATACTTAGCAACAACAGCCCTCAGTGGGTGTCCAGTATACTTAGCAATGACAGCCCTAAATGGGTGTCCAGTATACTTAGCAAACAGCCCTCAATGGGTGTCCAGTATAATTAGCAACAACAGCCCTAAAGTGGGTGTCCAGTATACTTAGCAATAACAGCCCTAAGTGGGTGTCCAGTAAGACGTGGGGTAACTGGTATCATCAAGTCTGGACAACACTGGTGACGTGACTGATTAACTGGTGTCAGTCAACCAAGACGAGTCTCCTTTTACCAACACATCTCTTCCTCCTCCTCTTCCTCCTCCTCCTGCTTTCCTTCCTTCTCATCTTTATTTTACTCCTTATCCATCCTTCTCCAATATCATCCTCTTTCTCCCCCTCCTTCCATCATCACTTCCTCCAACTCCACCGCCAAGACCAACAAGAAGGAAACCAACACCAACACCAATACCACCACTACCACCACCACTAACACCAACACCAGCACCACCACAAATACTAACACCATCACTCCACCAACACCACCACCATCGCGAACAACAACACTATCACCCGAACAAACCCACCAACACCACCACAAATACTAACACCATCACTTCCACCAACAACACCACCATCGCGAACAACAACACTATCACACGAACAAACACCACCAACACCACCACCAACAACAGCAACAAAAACAAGAACACGAACACTCACAAATTCGTAAAAAAAAAAAAAACACAAAAGCATTTACACAATCCTTCTCCCCATCAACACCTCGGCCTCCCTCTCACCTTTCATCACTCTGGCTCTTCCGCTAAATTTTCTCTCTCCCTCACTCCCTATCTTTTTTTTCTGTCTTTCTGGGTCCAAAAACACACCTTTTCCTGGGTCGTTCCTTTGTACAATAAGAAATTATTTAAAACTGAGAGAAATCCCACTTGCGTCACAATAATTACCTTTGTTTTAGACAAATCCCATTTGCGTCACAATAATTACATTTCTGCGTTATAGACAAATCCCACTTGCATCACAATTACCTTCGTGTTATAGACAAATCCCACTTGCGTCACAATAATTACATTTCTGCGTTATAGACAAATCCCACTTGCATCACAATTACCTTCGTGTTATTGACAAATCCCACTTGCGTCACAATAATTGCATTTCTGCGTTATAGACAAATCCCACTTGCATCACAATTACCTTCGTGTTATTGACAAATCCCACTTGCGTCACAATAATTACCTTTTTGAGTTACACATCTCAGTAACTGAATTATAAGTTGTGTAAGGTATGAGTCAGTTAAATCAAATCGGCTTCAGTGAAATAATTGGTAAATGTTTCAACTCACCAGAATTAAGTCCTATTGTTTGACTGTATTTGAGTTATCTTAAGTTAAATCTACTTAATGTTCTTTCAAGACCATTGTTGCAAGTTTGTGTACACTAAGTTTACCTATAACATTCTTTCTTATAAGTTGCTCAGTCTTATAGCAAAGTTTGAATTGAATTTTTGGCTGTGTAAGTTCGAATTTGAGATTTTGAAAGCAGCGGAATAAATGATATGCCGCTTTTAATTCAATGATTTCTGAGTGTGGTGTCTGATTAGCTTCAACCCTTCAATATGCAACATCTGAGCGGCTTCATGCTTATTGTGCTTGTGTATTTCAGGAGATTGGTCTTTCTTGGTCTCTCTGAAAGACTTGAATTAGATCTGTGCTATGTATATTGAATTTTTCCATTTTCATTGGAGAAATTTGGATATTAGTTTCTATGTGATGACTTGTGAATACTTCTGATTCCTTTTAAATCGTAAATGCGTATATATAACTGCCTTATTAATGTATGCTGCACTCTGCACTAATCCATTCGAGTGCATTGAGACTCAGCGTACTGCAGTCATGGAGTGCAGGGATATCTTTCTCAGATCCCACAGTGATCGAAATACATCCAACTGTTATTCGTTTTTTTTCTGTTCTGTCCACCTGTGTTGTGTCGAGACGACCCGAGGTGCATGGCCGAGCAAAATGAAGACAGTAATCCTACATGCTTAGTTCTCATATTCTCCACTAGAGCGAGTTACTGTGTAGGCCTTGTTCCTAAACATCCCTCCAGAGGTCAGGCCTCTCTCTCACTCCTCGACCAGTGACCCTTCTGTCAATATCTCCCACCAGGACTGGCTCTTACTGCCTTGTATCTATCCGCTTGTGTAACCCAAATTCTCCAAAAAATAAACATCCGAAGTTTTATTTATTAAAGAATAAGGAGATGAGATTTTTTATGGTTTTCGGAATATTCTCTACAACATTCTCGTTTCTTTCTAAAATTTCGGTCTGTTTCTCTAGAACACCTTATTCGATCGGCTTCAAATTTTCAACACTTGTGTAATATTTTTTGGAGATGATTCACCGTCCTACTTGTACACCTGGATGACCTGTGTACAATGCTACACAGGTAACTCAAAAATAGGTGGAGACAGGCTCCTCTGATCCACTTCAAAATTTAGACAGTAGTGCAAAACATCCACAAGGGAAGTGGAATGATAACTAGGTTTCTCGTGTTGCAAACAACTAACCCGCACATAAAAGAGAGAAGCTTACGACGACGTTTCGGTCCGACTTGGACCATTGACAAAGTCACACAGTGTGACTTTGTCAATGGTCCAAGTCGGACCGAAACGTCGTCGTAAGCTTCTCTCTTTTATGTGCGGGTTATTTGTGTATCGTTCCAGTCACGGTATTGTACCTTTTTGTTATTTAGGTTTCTCGTGTTGCAAACAACACCTCATCAGGAGCTCGCAAAACTGCACAAAAAAGAGGATATCCTTTGAGAACATACTTACTTGGACATCCTCCTTTTTCCTGCAATTTTGCAAGCTCCTGATGTGTTGATTGCAACACGAAAGGCCTAGAGCTATCATTCTACTCCCCCCCCCCCCCGTAGTTGTTTTGCACCCTGTATCACTTGGTTTGCAATATTTGCATAATTAGACAGTGATGTTTCCCACTTAGAAAATGGTTATTGTATTTAATACAGTTGTAGACGCCATTTTAGCACTTTTAATCTCTAAATGGTAAATACAATTTTACTTAATTGTATTATTTTCCCTTATTACTGGTGATGGGCTCTTCATCCGAGGAAATGGATATATCTTCACATACTCCTCACACTCCACAGGTGCTATATGGGACCTACGGGTTGAGCGCTCTTCTCTGATTAAAATACAACAACTGTGAACGTCATCAATCTTCAATGGTTGATGTATCGTATTAAATGGATGAAAAGTCTCATGGGTTAATTCTTTGAAGGAAGAAAATTTGTTGGATTCTGCGCAATGTCTGAAAAATGCATCGTCTGGTCGGCTTGAAACTTTTTGTGCTGACGTGTTTTCCTCAAGGGAAGTAATCTGTTAATGTTAGCTTGTGTAAGTTACCACACGTAAGATCACTTATCCTGTCTCAGCTCTTCCAAAGCTACCATATGTAAGATCAATTATGGTATAAACCTTGGTAATAAATACCGACAAGTTGGTATAAACCTTGGTAATAAATACCGACAAGTTGGTATAAACCTTGGTAATAAATACCGACAAGTTGGTATAAACCTTGGTAATAAATACCGACAAGTTGGTATAAACCTTGGTAATAAATACCGACAAGTTGGTATAAACCTTGGTAATAAATACCGACAAGTTGGTATAAACCTTGGTAATAAATACCGACAAGTTGGTTTAGAAAGACACGTAAGCAAACACTATAACATATTTATTAGAAAACGTTTCGGTCCTGGGACCTTGATCACTTCTAACATACAGAGGTAGAAAGACATTATATATATAGGCGGAGAGTGAGATGTGACGCACGTGACCTGAGGAATGTCATAAGAACATAAGAATGGAGGAACACAACACTGGAAACTACAAAATTTCAAAAACATTGGTATACATGATACTTAAGCAGAACCAACCCAACAACACAGGAGTCACATGATTTCATCGTCTACCCGTCCTCATCATAGGCAGAGGTTGTTTTGATAAGGACCTGCCTCGCATGGGCCAGTAGGCCTTCTACAGTGTTCCTCCATTCTTATGTTCTTATGACATTCCTCAGGTCACGTGCGTCACATCTCACTCTCCGCCTATATATAATGTCTTTCTACTTCTGTATGTTAGAAGTGATCAAGGTCCCAGGACCGAAACGTTTTCTAATAAATATGTTACAGTGTTTGCTTACGTGTCTTTCTAAACCAAGATCAATTATCCTGTCTCAACTTCTTCCAAAGCTACTACGACAACCCTCTTCCTCGCCTTTCCCAAAATGCGACGCAGAACAGACGACTAACACTCAGATATCTGTAACAATACTGCCAGAATTACCGACAATATGTCAGGTAAGAGGACAAGTGCAACTAATTCCACAATACAATGTTGCATTAGCTGCGATTGCTCGGAGAGAGAGAGAGAGAGAAGTGTAAGGAAACCTTTGTGTTACAGACAAATAACACTTGCGTCACAATAATTACCCTTCTGTGTTATAGACAAATCCCACTTGCGCCTCAATAATTACCCTTCTATGTTATAGACAAATCCCACTTGCGTCACAATAATTACCCTTCTGTGTTATAGACAAATCCCACTTGCGTCACAATAATTACCCTTCTATGTTATAGACAAATCCCACTTGCGCCTCAATAATTACCCTTCTGTGTTATAGACAAATCCCACTTGCGTCACAATAATTACCCTTCTGTGTTATAGACAAATCCCACTTGCGTCACAATAATTACCCTTCTGTGTTATAGACAAATCCCACTTGCGTCACAATAATTACCATTCTGTGTTATAGACAAATTCCACTTGCGTCACAATAATTACCCTTCTGTGTTATAGACAAATCCCACTTGCGTCACAATAATTACCATTCTGTGTTATAGACAAATCCCACTTGCGTCACAATAATTACCATTCTGTGTTATAGACAAATCCCACTTGCGTCACAATAATTACCATTCTGTGTTATAGACAAATCCCACTTGCGTCACAATAATGACCCTTCTGTGTTATAGACAAATCCCACTTGCACCACAATAATTACCCTTCTGTGTTATAGACAAATCCCACTTGCGTCACAATAATTACCCTTCTGTGTTATAGACAAATCCCACTTGCGTCACAATTACCATTCTGTGTTATAGACAAATCCCACTTGCGTCACAATAATTACCCTTCTGTGTTATAGACAAATCCCACTTGCGTCACAATAATTACCATTCTGTGTTATAGACAAATCCCACTTGCGTCACAATAATTACCATTCTGTGTTATAGAAAAATCCCACTTGCGTCACAATAATTACCATTCTGTGTTATAGACAAATCCCACTTGCGTCACAATAATTACCCTTCTGTGTTATAGACAAATCCCACTTGCGCCACAATAATTACCCTTCTGTGTTATAGACAAATCCCACTTGCGTCACAATAATTACCATTCTGTGTTATAGACAAATCCCACTTGCGTCACAATAATTACCATTCTGTGTTATAGACAAATCCCACTTGCGTCACAATAATTACCATTCTGTGTTATAGACAAATCCCACTTGCGTCACAATAATTACCCTTCTGTGTTATAGACAAATCCCACTTGCACCACAATAATTACCCTTCTGTGTTATAGACAAATCCCACTTGCGTCACAATAATTACCCTTCTGTGTTATAGACAAATCCCACTTGCGTCACAATAATTACCATTCTGTGTTATAGACAAATCCCACTTGCGTCACAATAATTACCCTTCTGTGTTATAGACAAATCCCACTTGCGTCACAATAATTACCATTCTGTGTTATAGACAAATCCCACTTGCGTCACAATAATTACCATTCTGTGTTATAGACAAATCCCACTTGCGTCACAATAATTACCATTCTGTGTTATAGACAAATCCCACTTGCGTCACAATAATTACCCTTCTGTGTTATAGACAAATCCCACTTGCGCCACAATAATTACCCTTCTGTGTTATAGACAAATCCCACTTGCGTCACAATAATTACCTTTCTGGAATGGAGCCCGGGGACTATCAACTTACCTATAGATTGGAGCACCTACGCCATCCTTATACCACAGGACGAGCACCACACGATCGTTGGCGTCCGCTGTGAGCACATCACAAGGCATCTGTGCACGGCCGCCAACCTCTGTGTGAGCCACGAACACTGGTCCAGCTGCAACCCAAACAAGGAGGGAGTCTCGTTAATATAGTCCTTGTATATTGGTATGTTATTGGATTAATGCAATGATTTGTGTGTGTGTGTGTGTGTGTGTGTGTGTGTGTGTGTGTGTGTGTGTGTGTGTGTGTGTGAGCTTACCTATTTGTACTTACCTTTTTGACATTGCAAGGGTTATTTCATAGCTCCTGGCTCCGCCTCTTCGCTAGGCGCTACTAGGTCTACTGTCTGCTGCTTGAGCTTTATCATACCTCTTCTTAAAGCTATGTATGAATCCTGCCTCCATTACATCACTGTCCGGACTGTTCTACTTCCTGACAACTCTATGACTGAAGAAATACTTCCTAACATCCCTGTGACTCATCTGAATCTCCAACTTCCAACTGTGATCTGACTTAAGAAATCGTAATGACACGATTGCAAATAAACCATACCCCCGGCCGGGATTGAACCCGCGGTCATAGAATCTCAAAACTCCAGCCCGTCGCGTTAGCCACTAGTGGCTAACGCGACGGGCTGGAGTTTTGAGACTCTATGACCGCGGGTTCAATCCCGGCCGGGGGTATGGTTTAACTGTGATCTCTTGTTACTGTGTCTCATCTCTGGAACATCCCGTCGCTGTCCACCTTGTCAATTTCTCTCAGTATTTTATATTTCGTTATATCATCTTTATCTCTCTAGTCCTTCAGTGTCGTAAGGTCGATTTCCCTTAACCTGGGCTTGAAGTTCCAAACGTGCCTAATGTGGGCTGGTAGTACTTAGACGCACCTAACGTGGGCTCACGGTACCTAGACACACCTAAAGTGGGCTCGAAGTACCCAGACGCACCTGACAATTGCAGCTGACTTTTACACTGGGTGATTGTTGAAGCCGTCAAATCTCAAATTGGTAAAGTACCTGATGAAGGTCACTCGAGGCTGGAACACTGTACCAGTGAGCTGGTCACTCGAGGCTGGAACACTGTACCAGTGAGCTGGTCACTCGAGGCTGGAACACTGTACCAGTGAGCTGGTCACTCGAGGCTGGAACACTGTACCAGTGAGCTGGTCACTCGAGGCTGGAACACTGTACCAGTGAGCTGGTCACTCGAGGCTGGAACACTGTACCAGTGAGCTGGTCACTCGAGGCTAGAACACTGTACCAGTGAGTTGGTCACTCGAGGCTGGAACACTGTACCAGTGAGCTGGTCACTCGAGGCTGGAATACTGTACCAGTGAGCTGGTCACTAGAGGCTGGAACACTGTACCAGTGAGCTGGTCACTCGAGGCTGGAACACTGTACCAGTGAGCTGGTCACTCGAGGCTGGAGCACTGTACCAGTGAGCTGGTCACTCGAGGCTGGAACACTATACCAGTGAGCTGGTCACTCGAGGCTGGAACACAGTACCAGTGAACTGGTCACTCGAGGCTGGAGCACTGTACCAGTGAGCTGGTCACTCGAGACTGGAACACAGTGCCAGTCAGCTGGTCACTCAAGGATGGAACACTGTACCAGTAAGCTGGTCATTCGAGGCTGGAACACTGTACCAGTGAGCTGGTCACTCGAGGCTGGAACACAGTACCAGTGAGGTGGTCACTCGAGGCTGGAACACTGTACCAGTGAGCTGGTCACTCGAGGCTGGAACACAGTGCCAGTGAGCTGGTCACTCGAGGCAGGAACACTGTACCAGTAAGCTGGTCACTCGAGGCTGGAACATTGTACCAGTGAGCTGGTCACTCGAGGCTGGAACACTGTACCAGTGAGCTGGTCACTCGAGACTGGAACACTGTACCAGTGAGCTGGTCACTCGAGGCTGGAACACTGTACCAGTGAGCTGGTCACTCGAGGCTAGAACACTGTACCAGTGAGTTGGTCACTCTAGGCTGGAACACTGTACCAGTGAGCTGGTCACTCGAGGCTGGAATACTGTACCAGTGAGCTGGTCACTCGAGGCTGGAACACTGTACCAGTGAGCTGGTCACTCGAGGCTGGAACACTGTACCAGTGAGCTGGTCACTCGAGGCTGGAAAACACTGTACCAGTGAGCTGGTCACTCGAGGCTGGAACACTGTACCAGTGAGTTGGTCACTCGAGGCTGGAACACTGTACCAGTGAGCTGGTCACTCGAGGCTAGAACACTGTACCAGTGAGTTGGTCACTCCAGGCTGGAACACTGTACCAGTGAGCTGGTCACTCGAGGCTGGAATACTGTACTAGTGAGCTGGTCACTCGAGGCTGGAACACTGTACCAGTGAGCTGGTCACTCGAGGCTGGAACACTGTACCAGTGAGCTGGTCACTCGAGGCGGGAACACTGTACCAGTGTGTTGATCACTCGAGGCTGGAGCACTGTACCAGTGAGCTGGTCACTCGAGGCTGGAACACTTTACCAATGAGCTGGTCACTCGAGGCTGGAACACTGTACCAGTGAGCTGGTCACTCGAGGCTGGAGCACTATACCAGTGAGCTGGTCATTCGAGGCTGGAACACAGTACCAGTGAACTGGTCACTCGAGGCTGGAGCACTGTACCAGTGAGCTGGTCACTCGAGACTGGAACACCGTGCCAGTCAGCTGGTCACTCGAGGCTGGAACACTGTACCAGTGAGCTGGTCACTCGAGGCTAGAACACTGTACCAATGAGCTGGTCACTCGAGGGAGGAACACTGTACCAGTGAGCTGGTCACTCGAGGCTGGAACACTGTACCAGTGAGCTGGTCACTCGAGGCTGGAACACAGTACCAGTGAGCTGGTTACTCGAGGCTGGAACACTGTACCAGTGAGCTGGTCAATCGAGGCTGGAACACTGTACCAGAGAGCTGGTCACTCGAGGCTGGAACACTGTGCCAGTGAGCTGGTCACTCGAGGCTGGAACACTGTACCAGTGAGCTGGTCTCTCGAGGCTGGAACACTGTACCAATGAGCTGGTCACTCGAGGGAGG
Organism: Cherax quadricarinatus; assembly: GCF_026875155.1. NCBI lineage: Eukaryota > Metazoa > Arthropoda > Malacostraca > Decapoda > Parastacidae > Cherax > Cherax quadricarinatus. Next base: position 59,474 of record NW_026476686.1, read on the forward strand.
AACACTGTACCAGTGAGCCGGTCACTCGAGGCTGAAACACTGTACCAGTGAGCTGGTCACTCGAGGCTGGAACACTGTACCAGTGAGCTGGTCACTCGAAGCTGGAACACTGTATCAGTGAGCTGGTCTCTCGAGGCTGGAACACTGTACCAATGAGCTGGTCACTCGAGGGAGGAACACTGTACCAGTGAGCCGGTCACTCGAGGCTGAAACACTGTACCAGTGAGCTGGTCACTCGAGGCTGGAACACTGTACCAGTGAGTTGGTCACTCGAGGCTGGAACACTGTACCAGTGAGCTGGAACACAGTACCAGTGAGCTGGTCACTCGAAGCTGGAAGAGTGTTCCAGCCTCGAGTGTTGTTGCTGCTTGTAGTGCTACTGTTGTTGTGTTGCTACTGTTGTGCTGCTGCTGCTTGTGTTGCTACTGTTGCTGTGTTGCTGCTGCTTGTGTTGCTACTGTTGCTGCTGGTGTTGGTGCTGTTGCAGTAATGCTGGTTCTTGTGCTGTTCTTAGTGTTCTTGCAGCTGTTATTGTTGGTGGGGATGGTTTCGCTTATGTTTTTGTTGTTGTGTTGCTGTCACTGCTGTTATTGTTGTTGGTTGTGGTGCTGTTACTGTTGCGTCTGTTTGTACTGTTGCAGTACAGATAGTCGCGAGAGTACGAATAGTTTCAACTGTTGTTGCCTCTGCTATTGTTACTACTGTTGCTAGTACTGCTTTTTATTGCTGATGCGAGTGGTGCTGTTGGTTCTGTAGCAGCTGGCGGTTCTGTAGCAGCTGGTGGTTCTGTAGCAGCTGGTGGTTGTTCTGTAGCAGCTGGTGGTTGCTCTGTGGCAGCTGGTGGTTGTTCTGTAGCAGCTGGTGGTTGTTCTGTAGCAGCTGGTGGTTGTTCTGTAGCAGCTGGTGGTTCTGTAGCAGTTGGTGGTTTTGTAGCAGCTGGTGGTTCTGTAGCAGTTGGCGGTTCTGTAGCAGCTGGTGGTTGTTCTGTAGCAGCTGGTGGTTGTTCTGTAGCAGCTGGTGGTTGTTCTGTAGCAGCTGGTGGTTGTTCTGTAGCAGCTGGTGGTTGTTCTGTAGCAGCTGGTGGTTGTTCTGTAGCAGCTGATGGTTCTGTAGCAGTTGGCGGTTCTGTAGCAGCTGGTGGTTCTGTAGCAGTTGGCGGTTCTGTAGCAGCTGGTGGTTCTGTAGCAGCTGGTGGTTCAGCTGCTGAAGTCGTTAGTGTCTGTGTACTGCTCCTCACGTGTGAAGCTACGTGTCTGGAATTACCCTCACTAATGACAACTTCATGGAAGGTTCTCATGAACACAGGCCGCCAGGACTGAGAAATAACCTACCATTACGATATCTGAGTTCACATATTACAAAGAGTGCTTTATACGACATCTTTCTTCCAAATCTTCAAAGACTATCATTCCTTTCAAGCGCCATTAGAGCATAAAGGTTGTCAATAATGCATGACGTAAAGGGGTAGTGGTCTATAATTGAGTATAACCAAGTAGGTGGTTAGGGAAGGCTTTGGTGTTGATAAAGGTCGTGTTATACTGTTTCCAAGGAGGTGATTATAGGTTTTTGTAAGAGTGTGGAAGGTCATCTTTCATTGTTTCCAGGGACGTGAGTATAAAGGTTTTGGTGTTGAAGTATACTTGTGTGATTGTCTTATATTGAGACTGGAATATAAGCTCTGAAAAGATTTTGCTGGTGTCAGCTTGCTGGAGGTGCACACCAAGAATATTCTTGCCACCACATGGAAAAATGCTTATACATTATATAATATATATATATATATATATATAAATATATATATATATATATATATATTATATATATATATATATATATATATATATATATATATATTTATATATATATATATATATATATATATATATATATATATATATATATATATATATATATATATATATATATATATGGCATGGCAATGGGAAATCCTCTTTCACCTGTTCTTAGTAACCTATACATGGAGTTTTTTGAAACAAGGTTGCTTAACACAATCCTCCCTAATAGAGCTAAATGGTTCAGATATGTTGATGATATTTTGTGTCTTATGCCTAAAAATGTAGATATACACCATTTCCTTGGAAAATTAAATAGCTTAGCCCATTCTATAAACTTTACTGTTGAATTTGAAGAAAGTAACTCATTGCCTTTTCTAGATGTTTTAATTATAAGGGTAATAATGAATTCAAATTTAAAATTTACAGAAAACCTACAAATAACTGTTCCTATGTCCACTATTATTCCTCGCATCAAGATAGAGTCAAACTGTCTGTTTTCTCATCAATGTTTTTGAGAGCTTTACGAATTTGTAGTCCAGAGTTCATAGATGAGGAAATATCCAAAATTTACGAAATAGGTAATGATTTAAAATACCCAAGAAATGTAATTGATAAATCTTTTAAAGTTGCTAGAAATACTTTTTACAATCCAAAAAGGGACAACCAACCTTATTCAACTAAAAATATGTTGGTTCTCCCTTACCATGAAAACTTGGTTGATATGCCTTCTCTTCTTAAGACTTTTAATATTAAAGTTGTATTCAAAAATCTTGATACAGTAAAAAAAAAACTTTTGATAAAGAATTCCCCCCAAAATGCTAATGGATGTGTCTATAAGATTCCTTGTAAAATTTGCGATAAAGTTTATTACGGTCAAACTGGTAAAAGTCTCGAACTAAGATTAAAACAACATAAATATAGCATTAGAACTGGACAAGATTCCAATCCTCTATTTATTCATGTGAGAGATTTTAACCATCCAATTGATTTTCAAAAAGTTGAGAAAGTTGTATCACGCAAGTCCATGGTCGACAGGAATATAATTGAATCTTATTTCATAAAAAGCAGTTTTGACAATAATATGAATATTTCCTTTGGTTTATATAGATTAGATCCATTTATAATTAATAGAATTTGTGAAGAATTTAATAATACATTGGACAAATAAATTTTTTTAAAATTCTTAATTCTTGGGTAGAATAGTTTTGTTGGTGGGTTGTGTGAAGGACCTGTCCAGTTGGGCCAGCGGGCCTGCTGCAGTATTCCCTTTCTTATGAGTCGCGCGTCAGGTGTTGCTTTGTTGTGGAATGTGATAATGAGGTGTGGGCTAGACCCTTTATATGCCTCCCTTTAATGCATTACTTTTATTGATTCTTGACAATATGAGTAGTCACGAAAGCACTTGGAATTTCTCTATTCTTTCACAGTGGTTGTTTTGCATATTCTGAAATCGCCTGTTTACTGTGATCTTATTGCACATATTTTTTTTTTTGCATATATATCTTTTGTTTTTGCTGAACCTGGAACTGTGCGGGGCATATAGTTTTTCAGTGATTTTCGTGTCTAGAATAACACCTCAGAGGGTATGACTCTGACATCATTAAGAAAGTTAAATACATCCAAGATAGCATCAGAAAAAAGGATTGCTATCAAGTGTCAGCTCACGGAGGCACACGCACACAAACACATACACAGAAAGACAGACACAAAGACAGACACACACACAAATGGAGGGCATGGACGAGATTGGAGAAAGGGACTACATAGAAGGCACAATTCAATCTGGGGAACATAAGGTAGTCATTGCTGTGATGTATAACCCACCACAGAACTGCAGGAGGCCAAGAGAGGAATATGATGAGAATAACAGAGCGATGGTGGACACACTGGCTGAGGTGGCGCGAAGAACTCAAACGTGCAGAGCAAAGTTACTGGCCATGGGTGATTTCAACCACAGGGAGATCGATTTGGAAAACCTGGAGCTTCATGGAGGCCCCAAAATATGGAAAGCCATGATGATGGATGAGGTACTGGAAAACCTCATGCATCAACACATCAGGGACACTGCCAGAGAACGAGGGGAGGATGAACCAGCAAGACTGGACCTTGTATTCACCCTGAGTAGCTCAGACATTGATGACATCTCATATGAGAGGCCCCTCGGAGCTAGTGACCACGTAGTCCTGAGTTTTGATTACATAGTAGAGTTACAGGTGGAGAGGGTAACAGGAGTTGAATGGGAAAAGCCAAACTATAAAGGGGGGGACTACAAAGATATGAGGAACTTCCTGCGGGAGGTGCAGTGGGACAGAGAAATGGTAGGAAAGACAGTAAATGAAATGATGGAGTATGTAACAACAAATGTAAGGAGGCAGAGGAAAGGTTTGTTCCCAAGGGCAACAGAAACAATGGGAAGACCAAAGCGAGTCCTTGGTTTACCCAAAGGTGTAGGGATGCAAAAACTAAGTGCACCAGAGAATGGAAGAGGTATAGAAGGCAAAGGACCCAGGAAAACAAGGAGGTCAGTCGAAGAGCCAGAAACGAATATGCACAGATAAGGAGGGAGGCCCAGCGACAGTACGAAAATGACATAGCATCGAAAGCCAAGTCTGACCCGAAATTGCTGTTTAGCCACATTAGGAGAAAGACGACAGTCAAAGAAAAGGTGATCAGGCTGAGGAAAGAAGATGGGGAACTCACAAGAAACGATCAAGTGGTATGCAAGGAGCTCAACAGGAGACCTAAGGAAGTATTCACAGTGGAGACAGGAAGGACTCTGGAAAGACAGGACAGAGGGGGCACACCAACAGGGAATACACCAACAGGTGCTGGACGATATGCACACAACTGAGGAGGTGGTGAAGAAGCTGCTAAGTGACCTTGATACCTCAAAGGCAATGGGACCGGACATCTCCTCGGGGTCCTCAGGGAGGGAGCAGATATACTGTGTGTGCCATTAACATCAATCTTCTACACATCCCTTGAAACTGGGCAACTACCTGAGGTGTGGAAGACCGCAAATGTAGTTCCCATTTTTAAAAAAGGTGACAGAAAAGAGGCACTAAATTACAGACCAGTGTCACTGACCTGTATAGTATGCAAAGTCATGGAGATTATCAGGAGAGTGGTGGAGCACCTGGAACGGAACAAGATTGTAAACGATAACCATTGTAGATGAATGATTCAGAGAACCGACACATTGATAAATTAGACACATGTGCAGCTCTTGGCTATCTTTACTGAGGAAACGTTTTGCCACACAGTGGCTTCATCAGTCCATACAAAGGAGAAACTTGAAGAGGAGGAGAATGAGGTAATCAGTCCCTCAACCTTGAGTCGATGTGGTCAGTCCATCAATCTTGAATAGAATACGGCATAAGTGCGGAGAAGCAGCTTATAAACCGTATGGCAGGAGAGGTGCAGCAGTCGTAGGTGGTGTCACATTTGTTCAATGTGGAAGTAGGTCGTCCCAAGCGAAGAATTCCCAAGTATTAAGATCCCAAGAAGTTGCAGTGTCTGACAGGAATGTAGATGAATGGTTCAGGGAACCGACACGTTGATAAATTAGACACATGTGCAACTCTTGGGTATCTTTATTGAGGAAACGTTTCGCCACACAGTGGCTTCATCAGTCCATACAAAGGAGAAACTTGAAGTAGAGGAGGAGAATGAAGTAATCAGCCCCTCAACCTTGAGTTGATGTGGTCAGTCCATCAAGATTGATGGATCAGAGAATATCTGACAGGGAGGCAACAACAACGAGTCATGGTACGGGATGAGGTATCACAATGGGCACCTGTGACGAGTGGGGTCACACAGGAGTCGGTCCTAGGACCAGTGCTATTTCTGGTATATGTGAATGACATGATCGAAGGGATAGACTCAGAGGTGTCCCTGTTCGCAGATGTGAAGTTAATGAGGAGAATTAAATCAGATGAGGATCAGGCAGGACTTCAGAGAGACCTGGACAGACTGGACACGTGGTCCAGCAACTGGCTTCTTGAATTCAACCCCGCCAAATGCAAAGTCGTGAAGATCGGAGAAGGGCAAAGAAGACCGCAGACAGAGTATAGACTAGGTGGCCAAGGACTGCAAACCTCGCTCAAGGAGAAAGATCTTGGGGTGACCATAACACCGAGCATGTCTCCGGAGGCACACATCAACCAGATAACTGCAGCAGCAAACGGGCGCCTGGCAAACCTGAGAATAGCGTTCTGATACCTTAGTAAGGAATTGTTCAAGACACTGTATACTGTGTACATCAGGCCCATACTGGAGTATGCAGCTCCAGTTTGGAACCCACACCTGGTCAAACACGTCAAGAAATTATAGAAAGTGCAAAGGTTTGCAACAAGGCTAGTTCCGGAGCTCAGAGGTATGTCCTACGGAGAGAGGTTGAGGGAAATCGGACTGACGACATTGGAGGGCAGGCGGGCCAGGGTAGACATATAATACTGCGTGGAATAGATAAGGTAGAGAGAGACAGGTTGTTCCAGAGAGGGGACACAGAAACAAGGGGTCACAATTGGAAGCTGAAGACTCGTCTGAGTCAGAGGGATGTCAGGAAGTGGAATAGCCTAGCAAGTGATGTAGTGGAGGCAGGAACCATACATAGCTTTAAGACGAGGTATGACAAAGCTCTGAAAGCAGAGAGAGGACCTAGTAGCGATCAATGAAGAGGCGGGGCCAGGAGCTGAGTCTCGGCCCCTGAAAACACAATTAGGTGAGTACACACACACACACACACACACACACACACACACACACTGTGGTACTGTTAAACCTTATGCATCAACATGTTAAGGACACTTCCAGATAGACAGGGGAGGAGGAACCAGCAAGACTGGACCTTGTCTTCACCCTGAGTAGTTCAGACATTGAGCGCATCATATATGAGAAGCCCTTTGGAGCTAGTGATCACATAGTTCTGTGTTTTGAATACATAGTAGAGTTACAAGTAGAAAGGGTAACAGCAGATGGATGGGAAAAGCCAAACTATAAAAAGGGGGACTACACAGGTATGAGGACATTCCTACAGGAGCTTCAGTGGACAGAGAATTGGCAGGAAAGTCAGTAAATGAAATGATAGAATACGTAACAACAAAATGCCGGGAGGCAGAGGAAAGGTTTGTTCCCAAACCAAAGCGAGTCCTTGGTTTACCCGAAGGTGTAGGGAGGCAAAAATTAGTGCACCAAAGAATGGAAAAGGCACAGGAGGCAAAGGACCCAGGAAAATAGAGACTAGTCGAAGAGCCAGAAACGAGCATGTATAGATAAGGAGAAAGGCCCAGCGACAGTACGAAAAAGACATAGCATCGAAAGCCAAGTCTGACCCGAAACTGCTGTATAGCTACATTAGGAGGAAAGCAACAGTCAAAGACAAGGTGATCAGGGTGAGGAAAGAAGGTGGGGAACTCACCAGAAGCGATCAAGAGGTATGTGAGGAGCTCAACAAGAGATTTAAAGAAGTATTTACAGTGGAGACAGGAAGGCCTCTGGGTGGACATAACAGAGGGGGACGCCAACAACTAATATACCAACAAATATTAGATGACATACACACAACTGAGAAGGTGAAGAAGCTGCTAAGGGATCTTGATACCTCAAAGGCAATGGGACCAGACAACATCTCACCGTAGATCCTAAGAAAGGGAGAAGAAATGCTGTGTTTCACTAACCACAATCTTCAACACATTCCTTGAAACTGGACAACTACGTGAGGTATGGAAGACGGCAAATGTAGTACCTATATTTAAAAAAAGGAGACAGAAAAGAGGCACTAAACTATAAACCAGTATCACTGATGTGCATAGTATGCAAAGTCATGAAGATTATCAGGAGGAGAGTGGTGGAGCACCTGAAACGCAACAAGAGTATAAATGTCAACTAGCACGGATTTATGGAAGGCAAATCCTGTGTCACAAACCTACTGGAGTTTTATGATAAAGTAACAGAAATAAGACACGATAGGGGTGGGTTGATTGCATCTTCTTGGACTGCTAGAAGGTCTTCGACACAGTTCCCCACAAGATACTGGTGCAGAAGGAAGGGCACTGCAATGGATCAGAGAATTCCTGACAGGGAGGCAACAACTTGATGAGGTATCACAGTGGGCACCTGTGATGAGCGGGTTCCCACAGGGGTCTGCCCTAGGACCAGTGCTATTTCTGGTATATGTGAATGACATGATGGAAGGGTTAGACTCAGAAGTGTCCCTATTTGCAGATGATGTGAAGTTAATGAGGAGAATTAAATCAGATGAGGATCAGGTAGGACTTCAAAGAGACCTGGAAAGGCTGAACACCTGGTCCAGCAACTGGCTTCTCGAATTTAACCAAGCCAAATGCAAAGTCATGAAGATCGGGGAAGGGCAAAGAAGACCGCTGACGGAGTATGGGCTAGGTGGCCAAAGACTGCAAACCTTGCTCAAGGAGAAAGATCTTGGGGTGAGTATAACACTGAGCACGTCTCCGGAGGCACATATCAATCAGATAACTGCTGCAGCGTATGGGCGCCTGGCAAACCTGAGAATAACTTTCCGATAACTTAGTAAGGAATCGTTCAAGACACTGTACACCGTGTACGTCAAGTCCATATTGGAGTATGCGGCACCTGTTCGAAACCCACACTTGATCAAGCACTTCAAGAAATTAGAAAGTGCAAAGGTTTGCAACGAGGTTAGTTCCAGAGCTAAGGGGAATGTCCTACGAGGAAAGGTTAAAGGGAAATAGGTCTGACGACACTGGAGGACACGAGGGTTAGGGGAGACACGATACATACAAAATACTGCGTGGAATAAACAAGGTGGACAGAGACAGGATATTACGGAGAGAGGACACAGACACAAGAGGTCACAATTGGTAGTTGAAGACCCAGATGAGTCAAAGGGATGTTAGGAAGTATTTCTTCAGTCATAGAGTAGTCAGGAAGTGGAATAGCCTAGCAAGTGATGTAGAGGCAGGAAGCATACATAGCTTTAAGATGAGGTATGCTAAAGCTCATGGAGCAGGGAGAGAGAGGACCTAGCAGCACTCAGTGAAGAGGCAGGGCCAGGAGATGAGTCTCGATCCTTGCAACCACAATTAGGTGTGTACAATTAGGTGAATACACACACACACACACACACACACACACACACACACACACACACACACACACACACACACACACACACATACACACACACACATACACACACACATACACACTGTAAGTGCGGTAAGTCCCAGGAGGTTGGTCAGGTCACAAGAAGGTGTGGGCAGCCAAAGACCACTGAGACTTACCTTAAACGCACAAGCCACCTACCTTTCAGTACATAATAAACCCACACATAATTCCACACACAATTACACACAAAATTACACACTCACACACACACACACACACACACACACACACACACACACACACACACACACAACATGCAAGGAGGCAGAGGAGAGGTTTGTTCCCAAGGGAAACAGAAATAATGGGAAGAACGGAACGAGTCCTTGGTTCACCCAAAGGTGTAGGGAGGCAAAAACTAGGTGTACTAGAGAATGGAAAAGGTACAGAAGACAGAGAACTCAGGAAAATAAAGAAATCAGCCGAAGAGCCAGAAACGAATATGCACAGATAAGAAGGGAGGCTCAGAGACAATATGAAAATGACATAGCATCAAAAGTAAAGACTGACCCGAAGCTGTTGTACAGCCACATCAGGAGGAAAACAACAGTCAAGGACCAGGTAATCAGACTGAGGAAGGGTGATGGGGAATTCACAAGAAACGACCGAGAGGTATGTCAGGAGCTCAACACAAGATTTAAAGAGGTATTTACAATGGAAACCAGTAGGACTCCAAGAAATCAGAACAGGGGGGCACACCAGCAAGTGCTGGATGAGGTACATATAACCAAGGAGGAGGTGAAGAAGCTGCTATGCGAACTCGACACCTCAAAGGCGGTGGGACCAGACAACATCTCTCCATGGGTCCTTAAAGAGGGAGCAGAGATATTGTGTGAGCCATTAACAAAGATCTTCAACACATCATTTGAAACTGGGCAACTCCCTGAGGTATGGAAAATGGCAAATGTAGTCCCAATTTTTAAAAAGGGAGACAGACATGAGGCACTAAACTACAGACCTGTATCTCTAACGTGTATAGTATGCAAGGTCATGGAGAAGATCATCAGGAGGAGAGTGGTGGGGCACCTGGAAAGAAACAAGTGTATAATTGACAACCAGCACGGTTTCAGGGAAGGAAAATCCTGTGTCACAAACCTACTAGAGTTTTATGACAAGGTGACAGAAGTAAGACAAGAGAGAGAGGGGTGGATCGACTGCGTATTTTTGGACTGCAAGAAGGCTTTCGACACAGTTCCTCACAAGAGGTTACTGCAAAAGCTAGAGGACCAGGCACACATAACAGGAAAGGCACTGCAATGGATCAGAGAATATCTGACAGGGAGGAAACAACGAGTCATGGTACGCGACGAGGTGTCAGAGTGGGCGCCTGTGACAAGCGGGGTTCCACAGGGGTCAGTCCTAGGACCTGTGCTGTTCTTGGTATACGTGAACGACATAACGGAAGGGATAGACTCAGAAGTGTCCTTGTTTGCAGACGATGTGAAGTTAATGAGAAGAATCGTATCGGACGAGGATCAGGCAGGACTACAAAGAGATCTGGACAGGCTACAAGCCTGGTCCAGCAACTGGCTCCTTGAATTTAACCCTGCCAAATGCAAAGTCATGA
>NW_026476686.1:75000-78419 GCF_026875155.1 Cherax quadricarinatus
GCATCTCGCAACGGTACCGTTATTTGTGCCAGTCAACGGTACCGTTACTTGTGCCAGGCAACGGTGCCGTTACTTTTGCCAGGCAGCGGTACCGTTACTTGTGCCAGGCAATGGTACCGTTACGTGCGCCAGGCAACGGTACCATTACTTGTGCCAGTCAACGGTACCGTTACTTGTGCCAGGCAACGGTACCGTTACTTGTGCCAGGCAACGGTACCGTTACTTGTGCCAGTCAACGGTACCGTTACTTGTGCCAGGCAACGGTACCGTTACTTGTGCCAGGCAACGGTACCGTTACTTGTGCTAGGCAACGGTACCGTTACTTGTGCCAGGCAACGATACCGTTACTTGTGCCAGGCAACGGTACTGTTACTTGTGCCAGACAACGGTACCGATACTTGTGCCAGGCAACGGTACCGTTACTTGTGCCAGGCAACGGTACCGTTATTTGTGCCAGGCAACGGTACCGTTACTTGTACCAGGCAACGGTACCGTTACTTGCGCCAGGCAACGGTACCGTTATTTGTGTCAGGCAACGGTACCATTACTTATGTTAGTCAACGGTACCGTTACTTGTGCCAGGCAACGGTACCGTTACTTGTGCCAGGCAACGGCACCGTTATTTGTGCCAGGCAACGGTACCATTACTTGTGCCAGTCAACGGTTCCATTACTTGTGCCAGGCAACGGTACCGTTACTTGTGCCAGGCAACGGTACCGTTACTTGTGCCAGGCAACGGTTCCGTTACTTGTGCCAGGCAACGGTACCGTTACTTGTGCCAGGCAACGGTACCGTTACTTGTGCCAGGCAACGGTACCGTTACTTGTGCCAGGCAACGGTACCGTTACTTATGCCAGTCAGCGGTACCGTTACTTGTGCCAGACAACGGTACCGATACTTGTGCAGGCAACGGTACCGTTACTTGTGCCAGGCAACGGTACCGTTACTTGTGCCAGTAAGCGGTACCACTACTTGTGCCAGACAACGGTATCGTTACTTGTGCCAGGCAACGGTACCGTTACTTGTGCCAGGTAACGGTACCGTTATTTGTGCCAGGCAACGGTACCATTACTTGTGCCAGTCAACGGTACCATTACTTGTTCCAAGCAACGGTACCGTTACTTGTGCCAGGCAACGGTACCGTTATTTGTGCCAGGCAACGGTACCGTTACTTGTGCCAGGCAACGGTACCGTTACTTGTGCCAGGCAACGGTACCGTTACTTGTGCCAGGCAATGGTACCGTTACTTGTGCCAGTCAACGGTAGTGTTATTTGTGATAGTCAACGGTACCGTTACTTGTACCAGGCAACGGTACCGTTACTTGCGCCAGGCAACGGTACCGTTACTTGTGCCAGGCAACGGTACCGTTACTTGTACCAGGCAACGGTACCGTTATTTGTGCCAGGCAACGGTACCGTTACTTGTACCAGGCAACGGTACCGTTATTTGTGCCAGGCAACGGTACCGTTACTTGTGCCAGTCAGCGGTACCGTTACTTGTGCCAGACAACGGTACCGATACTTGTGCCAGGCAACGGTACCGTTACTAGTGCCAGGCAACGGTACCGTTACTTGTGCAGGACAACGGTACCGTTACTTGTGCCAGGAAACGGCACCGTTATTTGTGCCAGGCAACGGTACCATTACTTGTGCCAGTCAACGGTTCCATTACTTGTGCCAGGCAACGGTTACCGTTTTACTTTTTGCCAGGCAACGGTAGCCGTTACTTATGTGCCAGGCAACGGTTCCGTTACTTGTGCCAGGCAACGGTACCTTTACTTGTGCCAGGCAACGGTACCGTTACTTGTGCCAGTCAGCGGTACCGTTACTTGTGCCAGACAATAGTGCCGATACTTGTGCCAGGCAACGGTACCGTTACTTGTGCCAGGCAACGGTACCGTTACTTGTGCCAGTAAGCGGTACCATTACTTGTGGCAGACAACGGTATCGTTACTTGTGCCAGGCAACGGTACCGTTACTTGTGCCAGGTAACGGTACCGTTATTTGTGCCAGGCAACGGTACCATTACTTGTGCCAGTCAACGGTACCATTACTTGTTCCAGGCAACGGTACCGTTACTTGTGCCAGGCAACGGTACCGTTACTTGTGCCAGGCAACGGTACCGTTACTTGTACCAGGCAACGGTACCGTTACTTGTGCCAGGCAACGGTACCATTACTTGTGCCGGGCAACGGTACCGTTACTTGTGCCAGGCAATGGTACCGTTACTTGTGCCAGTCAACGGTAGTGTTATTTGTGATAGTCAACGGTACCGTTACTTGTACCAGCGAACGGTACCGTTATTTGTGCCAGTAAACGGTACCATTACTTGTGCCAGTCAACGGTACCGTTACTTGTGCCAGCGACCGGTACCGTCATTTGTGCCAGTCAATGGCACCATTACTTGTGCCAATCAGCGGTGCCATTACTTGTGCCAGTCAACGGTACCATTACTTGTGCCAGTCAACGGTACCATTACTTGTGCCAGTCAACGGTACCATTACTTCTGCCAGTCAACGGCACCATTACTTCTGCCAGTCAACGGTACCATTACTTGTGCCAGTCAACGGTACCATTACTTGTGCCAGACAACGGTAGCATTACTTCTGCCAGTCAACGGTAGCGTTACTTGTGCCAGTCAACGGTAGCACTACTTCTGCCAGTCAACGGTACCATTACTTGTGCCAGACAACGGTACCATTACTTCTGCCAGTCAACGGTACCATTACTTGTGCCAGACAACGGTAGCATTACTTCTGCCAGTCAACGGTAGCGTTACTTGTGCCAGACAACGGTAGTATTACTTCTGCCAGTCAACGGTACCGTTATTACTGCCAGTCTACACCCACCACACATTCCTGGGAAATTCAAAATGAAAAAAAAAAAGTCTAGAAGAATATAAAATCCATCGAGTCCAATGGTAAGACGAGTTAGTATAGCGCTGGACAACACCAGAAACTCTCAGCAGTGTCAAGGATGTAGTGAAGGGTGAAAGGCTTTCCAATATTTGGCACAACATGCACACTATTAGGCTTATATTCACTTCTAAAAGCAAAGTCTTCGAAGTGTTGTCTTAGCGTCAGTCAATCATTCTTAATCCACCTACGTGGGAGCTGAAATCTCTTCACTTTCATCAATTTTATTGACTTCACTATCATAAAATTTAGTTATGTATACAGGCGGGTGGGCAGAACAGTCGAAGGAGACTCGAACCTACCAACTCTGCGACTATGTAGTGCTTTAACTACCGTACCACACTGGACAATACCTTAGCACCCAGCCAATGCTAGACGTGTCCAGCGTGGTACGGTGGTTAGAACACTGCATACTTAGTCCCAGGGTGTGCGTGTGTGTGTGTTTGTGTGTGTGTGTGTGTGTGTGTGTGTGTGTGTGAGTGTGTGTGTGTGTGTGAGTGTGGT
>NW_026476687.1:0-28705 GCF_026875155.1 Cherax quadricarinatus
CGACCTGTTCAAACCCATGTTCCCCTGGGTTGTGTAACTGATGGGTTTCTAGATGGGTGGTGATCTTGCTTCTTAGGACCCTTTCAAAGATTTTTATGATATGGGATGTTAGTGCTATTGGTCTGTAGTTCTTGCTGTTGCTTTACTGCCCCTTTGTGGAGTGGGGCTATGTCTGTTGTTTTTAGTAACTGAGGGACGACCCCGTGTCCATGCTCCCTCTCCATAGGATGGAAAAAGGCCGTGATAGGGGCTTCTTGCAGTTCTTGATGAACACAGAGTTCCATGAGTCTGGCCCTGGGGCAGAGTGCAGGGGCAAGTCATTTATCGCCTGTTCGAAGTCATTTGGCGTCAGGATAACATCGGATAGGTTGTGTTAATCAAAATTTGTGGCTATCTCATAAAAAAATTCATTTTGATCTTCGACTCTCAGTCTGGTTAGCGGCTTGCTAAAAACTGAGTCATATTGGGATTGAGTAGCTCACTCTTTTCCCTTGCTGTCATCTTTTTGTAGGACCATCTTGTTTAAGTAGGGGCCCAATACTGGACGTTGTTCTCGATTTTGATTTGGCATAGGAGAAGAAATACTTTGGGTTTCTCTCGATTTCATTTATGGCTTTTAGTTCTTCCGCGATTCCTGACTCCTAAAGGATTCTTTTAGCTTAAGTTCGATGCTTGCTATTTCTCTGACCAGTGTCTCCCTGCGCATTTCAGATATATTGACCTCTTTTAGCCGCTCTGTTATTCTTTTCCGTCGCCTGTAAAGGGAGCGCCTGTCTCTTTCTATTTTACATCTACTCCTCCTTTTTCTTAGGGGAAATTTAAGCCTTGTGCATACATCGAGTGCCACCGAGTTAATCTGTTCTAGGCATAAGTTTGGGTCTGTGTTGCTTAGCATATCTTCCCAGCTTATATCGGTTAGGACTTGGTTTACTTGGTTCCCACTTTATGTTTTTTTTTATTGAATTTTGAATTTGGTGAATGCTCCCTCGTGACTAGTCTCATTTTGTCGGTCTGGGGCTCCACGCATACATGTCTGAACCTCAATTATGTTGTGATCTGAGTATATTGTTTTTGATATGGTGACATTTCTTATCAGATCATCATTGTTAGTGAAGATGAGGTCTAGTGTATTCTCCAGTCTAGTAGGCTCTATTATTTGCTGGTTTAAATTGAATTTTGTGCAGAGATTTAAAAGCTCGTGTGAGTGTGAGTTTTCATCTGAGCTGCCTCCTGGTGTTTACCTGGAGAGAGAGTTTCGGGGGTCAAACCCCCGCGGCCCGGTCTGTGACCAGGCCTCCTGGTGGATCAGCGCCTGATCAACCAGGCTGTTGCTGCTGGCTGCACGCAAACCAACGTACGAGCCACAGCCCGGCTGATCAGGAACTGACTTTAGGTGCTTGTCCAGTGCCAGCTTGAAGACTGCCAGGGGTCTGTTGGTAATCTCCCTTATGTGTGCTGGGAGGCAGTTGAACAGTCTCGGGCCCCTGACACTTATTGTATGGTCTCTTAACGTGCTAGTGACACCCCTGCTTTTCATTGGGGGGATGGTGCATCGTCTGCCAAGTCTTTTGCTTTCGTAGTGAGTGATTTTCGTGTGTTATTACTGCAACAATATTATTTGCTATATTCCTCCATTTTAGGTGCCTTAAGTTGAAGTCCCCCAGGAGCAAGATGTTGGGTGCAGGAGCTGGAAGATTTTCCAGACAGTGGTCAATTTTTAACAGCTGTTCCTGGAATTGCTGGGATGTTGCATCCGGAGGCTTGTAGACTACCACAATGACTAGGTTTTGGTTCTCGACCTTTACTGCTAAAACTTCCACTACATCATTTGAGGCATTAAGCAGTTCTGTGTAAACAAGTGACTCTGCAATGTACAGGCCAACCCCCCCTTTTGCCTTTTTCACTCTGTCACATCTGTATAGGTTGTAACCTGGGACCCATATTTCGTTGTCCAAGTGATCCTTTATGTGGGTCTCAGTGAAGGCCGCGAACATTGCCTTTGCCTTGCAAGCAGTCCACGGATGAAAGGTATTTTGTTGTTTGTTGCTGGCTTTAGACCCTGTATATTTGCAAAGAAGAAATGTTATCGGACTGGTGGTATTGTTGGTACTGGGGGGGGATTTTTTTTCCGGCATTAGTATCTGTATCTGTTGGTTTGGGGTGGGGGCCATCGACTGTGGTTCCACTCCAGGAATGACTGGATTTGGTGTACGATTTCTGCCATTTCCTGCCAGTTTTTTTTCCTTCCTGGCACTAAAAAACCTCTCCCTCTTGAGTGGCTGTGGCTACCCAGGTTTTCCCATGGCCTGGATGTTTTGTATCTTTTTGTCCCCTTTAGATGGTATGCCTGGCAATTTAAGTTATAGCACAGTCTTTCCTGTATGAAGAGGTACACATTTCAGGGTTTGGGAAAAAGCTTACAGGAAGGGAGTTTGCATTTTCCTGTTGTCATATGGGCATGGCATTTTTCTAGGGTGGTCATAGTTGCATGTCCCATCTGTTTTTCCAGATTTCCCATGCCAGCAGATACCAAGTGCATAGTATGTGCAAAGGCTTGGTTTCCGCTTGCCTTGGGTTTCTGTGACTGTATTCCCTGTTGGTGCATGTTTCCCTGTCTACTTTATCCTCCCTAGCCCAACAATGGAGCTCCCACCAGTTGTTTTTGGTAATTTATCCTCACTATTGCTATTGGAGTCCTCTTGTTTGCTATTTCCTGCGGTATTTCTAGTTTGCAATATTGGTTTTATCTTATCTTTGATTTACACTTGTTTCCCTACTATGGCTCCTGTCCCCTATGAGGTCATTTATATGTATTCCTTCCTGCTTTATAATTCCCGACTACCTGGACAAAATCTCCAGCTTCACCTTACTGTCTCCCAGGACAGTATCCTCCAGCTTCACCATTTCTGTCTCCCAGGAAGCACCTCCAGCTTCACCATTACTGTCTCCCAGGACAGCACTTTTCAGCCCCACATTTACTGACTACCAGGACATCACCTCCAGCCTTACAGTTTGTGACTACATGGCCAGTATCAAGGGAGTACCCTTCAGCCCAGACTTTTTATTTTTCCCATCTGTTGTAGAAAGCTTCCAGGTTTTCTATGAAAGCAGCTTTGATTGTCCCCCTTTTTAATACCCTTGTGATTTTAGTCCACAGATTTTCCTCATTTGGGCATACCCAAAAACACTTCTCTGTTTTAATACTGCTTGTAGCTAGTTCTGGGATATCTGCACAAGGAGTGTGACACCAATTTCCACAAAAATGACAATTTATCCATGTGGAAGCCCGTTTGTTTGACTGACCACAGACTACTCACAGCTTCATAATGATTTGAATGGTTGATTTACTGCAATTCTACTAGCAACCTCCTGAATATTATATTAATAACCTTAAATGAAGCTCTAGCTATTTGTATTTCTGTTTCTGTTTCTGTTTCTGTTTGTGGCATTGGGGAACACCTTGGGGTTGGAGGTGAGTGGTGAGGATGTGGAAGAGTTGGTGGAGGACCACAGGGAAGAGCTAACCACTGAAGAGCTGCAAGAGCTTCATCTGGAGCAGTATCAGACCACAGTTGAGGCACTTGCTTCAGAGGAGGAGGAAGAGGGAGTGGATGAGGTACCTTCTTCAAAGATTAAGGAGATTTGTGCCAAGCGGAATGATGTCCAAATGTTTGTGCAGAAGTACCACCCTGAGCAAGCTGAAACAAGCCATCTTTGCAACAAGTTCAGTGACAGAACCATGTCCCATTTTAAGGAAATATTAAGGAGGAGCCAGAAACAGAGGACTGTGGATAGTTATTTTGCGAGACAGGGGTCCAGTGACTCAAGCTGATCCTAGTGGCATTAAAAGACAGAGAAGGGAAGTAACCCCAGAGAGGGCTTTACCTGAAGTCCTCATGGAGGGGGATTCTCCTTCCAAACACTAACCCCAACTCCCTCTCTCCTCCTCCCTATCTTCCAGATGCCATCACCAATCTTCAATAAAGGTAAGTAAAAATTTTATTTTATATGTATTACTATACATAATTAAAAACTATAGTATTTGTTGTATGTAAAACTGTAATTAATCTTTATAAAATGTATTTTTTGTGTGAATATTTTTGGGTTTCTGGAATGGATTAATTGTTATTTTATTATTATTAACACACTGGCCGATTCCCACCAAGGCAGGGTGGCCTGAAAAAGAAAAAATTTCACCATCATTCACTCCATCACTGTCTTGCCAGAAGGGTGCTTTACACTACTTTCCATTATTTCTTATGGGAAATATTGCTTCGAATTTCAGACTTTTTGAATTTAGAACTAGCTCCTGGAACGGATTAAGTTCGATTTTTGAGGTTCCACTGTACCAAGTCCTTATCCAGGGTTACATCCTTTCTTTGTTTTTTAATGTCACTAGGACCAGCTTGAGTCACTGGACCCCTGTCACTCAAAAAAGTGTTCCAGAGAGGTCTGTTTCTTGCATACATTAGGAATTGTGTTGGGAGACAGGACAAGATAGTCCTTCAATATGACACTAATATCAGCTCTATGGCTTATTTATCTAGCACAATTAATCTCAAATGACATATTAAGCAATATTAATAACATAGAAACATGATATATACTCTAGAATGAATAAAATATGGCATTAAGAAAATCACGAGTGGTGGTGTGTTGTTTTTTGTTGGGTGTATAAGAGCATCTGAAAGATAAGCCTTACAGTGTGTTATACTGTGTGGCAGCGGCAGCGGCAGCAACGGTATCCTACCAGCTCTTCTTTCTCAAAAAAACATCGCCCATCAAAACTTGTGATGGCCTAAGTGAAAGTTCAACTACATGAACCCACGTAGACCACAACATGACCCAAGAATACTAAGAATGTAACCCAAATCTTGACAAAATTAGAAGTTTCTAAGGAAAGACACCCCTTTGCAAACCCCAAAACACTGCCTCCTTCCCAAAAACAAACCCATTTAAACCCAAGCCCCAAAAGGAAAAAAAAGGGCCTTTCCCTCCTTTTTGTACACATTTCAAATTTTCGTGATACTATTAAAAGGGAAAATCGCAGAAGACACAACACCAGTAAAAAAAGGGAATAACACCCAAGGACCCTAAAAAATAACTTGTCTCCCCAAGCAGGAGGGCCAGGAAATCATAAACCCCCTTTCTCCCCCCCCGCCGCCCCCCCAAAGGGAACAAACAAAAAACAAAAAAACAGGGCTGACCCCCCCTCCAACCCACCCCCTTAAAAGGGGTTCACCCATGAAAAACTCAGGTACGATTTTTCCCTGAAAATAAAAAAGGGACTACATGGGTTGCCAAGAAAATAAAATTTCAAAGTATCAAAGCAGCACTCGAGCGACGAGTTTTCCAAGAAAACCCAAACCCTCGAGAAAAAGACCCAAAAAAACCTTGAAGAGAAGATTACATCGGGAAGTGTTGTTTACAGAAAATACCTAAAAGCAGCTATAGCCAGTTCAACTGAACAAATAACAACAATAAAATATGAAGGTTGAAGAAAGCAATCAAGGACTGGAATCTAAAAACATGCACACTGACTAAATGAATACCTTGTTTTCCCAAAACCCGAAAAAATTTGAACAAGTTAAGTTGTCTGATGCTTTTAATAAAAAAAGCCCACACATTCCTATGACAAAACCCAAAAGCACGGGTGCAAAGAAACTGCTATCAGGATAATACAGCCCAGAAACAATCATGGCAAAACAATGAAAAAAAGAAACACGTTTGTTGGGAAAAACCCAGGAAGTAAACACAGTATAAGACCGACTTCATTCATCAAAAAAAGAAAGGACCTAATTAAATCAAAATTTTACAATGAAAAAGGGGAGTGTACAAAAATGATGTCTAACAAAAAAACTTTAAAAACCCTTTGTTCAGGCTGAAAAAATTTAAACAGGGAAAAAAAAATTTACTCATTTTTTCACGCGAGATGGGGAAAATACTAGAAAGGGAAAACATAAACCCGGACAACAATATACCATCTCAAACGAACAGGGTTTTTCTCTCCCTTCCTTAGAAAAGCGAAAATTTCTGTAAAAAGATTAAAAAAGGGGCCCTTTAAATACAAAATCCCGTGTGGGGGCTTATGGGTTACGTTACTATCATTTTGTCATTTTTTTTATTTTTTTTATTTTTCATCACAAACAAATGAACTACCTCCAACTCTATAACTTTCTTACTGCTTTTTAATTCCTCATAATTTTAAAAAAAAAAGGGTCAAACCCTTACCCCCAAATTAATAATATTCTTTTTTTCTTACCTGTCCATTTAATTTTTTTTTTATCATTTATTTGTTTTTTTGTCATTTTAAACATTGTATTTCAATTAGTGTATTTTCCCAAATTTTTACTTTTTTGCAAGTACCAAAACTATTTTTGCTAGTTTATTTACCAACTACCTCATTTTTTTTTTACTTTTATTGGGGCAAAAAAATGCTCAATTTATCTAATTTTAAAAATCAGATCTTACCCCCAAAAACCAATATTATTTCATAGTGACCCATCTGTCCATTTAACTTTGTTTCCCCTTACAAAATTTTTAGCCCCTTTATATTTTTTTTTCCCTTTTATTTTAGCTTTATATAACCCCCAAAACTTATACATTCACAATTTTTTTAAAAAAATTTAAAGGTGCTTTCTGGGTGCTAAAGTAGAACAAGTTAAACTTTTTTTGGCTTTAAAATTTCAAAGCTCTTTTATTTTTATTGTATTTTACCAAAAAAATTCATTTTTCCCCCAAGCCCCCTTATTTGATCATCACTTTATTTGTACAAGTCCCTTTTTATATTGTCCCCTTTTTTTTAAAGCTTAAAAAAAAAAAAAAAAAAAAAACCTTTAGTTTATTTTACATTTGTTAAATAATTCAGGTAAAAATTTTTTGTTTTAAGACTATTTACTTTTTTTTTTATACTTAATTCTAACTTTTAAAATTCACTAAAAATCTTATGATTCAAAAATTGACCCCAGATACCAACCTCTTATTTAATAAATTTAAAAAATTTCAAAACATTTTACTGTAATTACTCACTCCCAAAAACAATAAAAGGAATTTTCTCAGTGCCAAAAACAACATAACTTTTTTTTTAACAAACCAATATCAGATTTTTAAAGGGCAAGCATTACGATGACCTCATAGAATTACAAAATTCCTTACATGCCAATATGCCCCATATTACATAACTAAAAACCTGGCTAAAGCCTGTACACAGATTTCTTACCTTTCCCAGGTTACCCACCCATACAAAACTGAAAGGCCAGCCCCAACAAGGGGGGGGCACAGCCTTTTTACACTCGGCCCAACTAGAATGTATCATTTAATACTTGCCCCCAAAGAGATAAACAGGGGAAATAATAATACCAAATTCAAACCCCCAAAAAAAAACCTAAAAAAAACCTCTCACATTGATAAAAAAACAATTTCCAAGTAAAAACTTTAACCCATTTAGTAAAAACCCTAGGAAGTATGAAAACTGATGAAACCAGAAAAAAAGATCATTTATACTCGGGGGTTGACTTCAATATAAATCTCCTGCAAAACCAAAAACCCAAGTTACTAAATTTCCCACAAACAAAGGGTAGTAACTGTATTTTGGGCTACCAACAGAAACAAAACCACAAGAGTTACAGGGGGACAGTTTTTTCCCTACTTGACCACATCTGGACCCACCCCAAAACCCCCTTTTAAAAAAATAAAGGCATAATTACGGGTAATACCACAGCCACTCCCCTTTACTTTCCTCATAACAACTTTTGGTAAATACCCCAAGACACTACAAAGTCACCTTCAGGGCTTCACAATGAGGCAGCCCTTAAAACTTTACAACAGCATTTTGCAAACATTGATTGGCACATGAGTAGAAATCAATAACCCGAAAATTGACGAATGTATTAATAAATTTTTTAAAAAAAAAACCCCAATACCTCTATAACAAGCCTTTCCCCCAAAAAAAACTAAGCAGATGACACTAAGGGACTGAACAGTCCCCGGCTAACACCCAGCATTCTCAAATCCATTTAAAAAAAAAACACCAAATATGAAAAACAGGACAGAAAGGGGCACATAAACCAGGGGACCCCAAACAAAACGTTTAATTTGTTTAATCCTAACCACCTATAAGAAGGGGAAAAAAAAAAGTATTATGAGAAAAGATTAAACCCCCAAATTACGAGGTGATTAAAAAAAAACCGGGGAAACCCCCATCAGAAATTTTGGGAACAAAAAAGATATCACGAAATAGCGAAATAAAATTAAACAAAATCAGATAACCCCAACTCCCCCCAAAAGAAACAGCAAAAACTCAATTTTCTTTTCCAATATAGGAAAAAAAACCCTTTCCAAAAAAAATCCCACAACTCAATACCCCCCCAAAAAGACTTTCCTCACCCCGGAAACTACCCAACACACTGTTTTCCCCAGCCCGCTAACCCAAAACGAAATCCCCTTATTTTCAACGCACTAAAAAACAAGGCAGGGGAATTTTTTAAAAACCTTTTCCACCCTTTAAATACAAAAAAAAATTTTTCACAAGTGCTATCACCAATCATTGGGAACACTCTTTAACAAATCCAATTTAATCCTCCACCTTTTCCCACAGTACCAAAAAACAAGGGTCACCCCGATCCACAAAAAAGGAAACCAAAAACCAATTGAATAACTATAGGCCAATATCCAAAAATTACACCCTCTCTTTAAAAATTTCGAAAAATTTAAATTTATAAACGAATCTACTCCTACCTTATCTTTCCCCAAAACAAACCAACCCCTGCCAATTTTTATTTAGGCCTAAAAAAAATACTAATGATGCTTTTTATACACCCTGCTAGAAAATATATACATGCAATTGAGAAAAAAAAAATTTCCCCCGGGGATCTTTATTGACTTATGTAAAGTTTTGATACCCGTTTTACCATGACTTGCTCCACGGGGAAAATTAACACACTATGGTTAAAAAGAGGGCACTCCCTCAACTACCTCAAGTTTATTTCCTCGCAACAAAAAGCCAATTTTGTGTACGCAAATGGGGCAAAAACCCTTCCCGCCAACCAATTTCAGTTGGTTTTCCCACAGGGAAGTTCCTTGGGGGCCCTTTTCTTTCTCCTATACATAAATGACCTACCCAAATCTTCTCAATTTTCCCAAACCCCCACCCAATTTTTGATGACCCCAACAAAACGTTTTTCTCCCCCCCGAGCCCCGTCACGCTAGGGCCAAAAAACTGTAAATACCGAAAATTAAAAGAAAATATCTACCTGGATGAGTACAAACAAACTTACACTAAAAAATTGAAAAAAACTACTTTATTCAGTTTGGTAACGAAACTTTCAGATGTCCTCTTAAATAATGATAAACGGATCACCTATCACAAAGCTAACGAGGGAAAATTCTTAGGAAAAAACCCCTTTATTAAAAGACTCAAAAATTTATACCAAATACAACAAAATTTTTAAAAAATTTTCCAAAACTGTAACATACTATCGAAGAGAAAGGTACTATGCTCCACAGTCAGCCCTCCTGGCCCTATATCACTCTCTTATTTACCCCCATCTCACCTATGGAAATTTTTTTCATGGGGCCCAAAAACAAGTAAACCATTTTCAGACCACAAAAATTTCCCAACAAAAAGGGTTTTCAGTTAGAATGATAACAAATTTTTCACTACAGGGGAAACACACTCCACCAAAATTCAATACACTCAACCTAAAAATCACCATACAAAACATCCATACTTAAATTTCTGCACCTTTTTTACTACAAGAAAACTCAACTCTGTATTAACCCCCCCTCAAACAATTTCCTTTCCCCAAACCCCAAAAAGAACACTGACCATAACCAAAGGGAAAAGATCCTCTTTTAAATTCCTCGTGTTTCCCTTCTCACGCTATGCAAAAAATCAATGCACATAAAAGGCCAAAAAACTGGGAAATTTATTTCCTTTAATTTAAAAGAAACACTACCTGTTTTTTAAATTCCCAAATCTCCCTTTTCAAAGTCCCCTTACTCACCCAAAAACCCAAAAAAATACTGAATAACTGAACCTTATAAAATTTTATATCTTTAAAAAATTTTTTAAAAATTAAAATACATAAATTTTTAAACCCTAAAACCCAATCTAACTTTTAATTTTTTTTTTAAAAATTTCCACCCCCCCTAACAGAATAACCCCTTTTACTGAATTTTCAACCAAAGCATTTCAACCATAGACCTGTCTTTGTAATACTCACTTGTGCTTTATTTTAAAAAAATTTACAATTTAAAGTTTTTTTTCCGATTTTTATCTTGGGTTTGTTTAACTTAAGTTTAAATTTAAAAACCAGCCCGTAATGCTATGGGATAGTAAAAATTCTTTGGCATGCTTCTCTTATCGTATTTTTTTTTTTACCTCTGTAAAATGTGACCAAAATTTAAATTAAAAAATAAATAAAAAAAAATAAAAAACATAGTGTTATACTGTGTACCAAAATGGTACTAATTAAAAAGGGAAAAAAAAGAAAAGGTTTTTAAATTTTAAAAAATGAAAATGTTTGGGGCCCAAAAAGGCAGGTTCATTTTTGGAAAAAAGTTTCCACAGTCATCGAACCCTCCCCATGCCGGTCTGCTAGGTACCTTACTTATAATTAGGAAATTTCCCGGGGTTTAAAAAAAACCCCGTTTTTAAATATAAAGAGGTACAAAAAACTCGAGGGAAAAATGAAAAGTGTACAGTTTTTTTAGAAATTTTTTTTATTTATTTATTTTTTATTTATAAATTTTAGCATACAAACAAGGTACAAAAAATACTGGGAAGAGCAGCATGCCAAAAACCACTTTTATGCATAGGGTTACAGGCTGGCTTTTTAAATTTAAAATTAAAATTAACTAAGCAATGATGTAATTTTAAGGGATAAAACAATTGTAAAAAGAAAAAAAAAAGCACAAATGAGTATTAAAAAAAGACAGGTCATATGGTTTTTCATTCAAAGCTGTACATTCAAATTTGAAAAGGAGTATTCGTTAGGGGAAATTGTATTTAAAAAATAACAAAGTTAATTGGGTCCTGGTTTAACATTTATGTGATAAATTGTGGAAACATTAAGTGTACTTTTTGTAAGGTTCAGTTATTCAGATTTTTTTGGTTTTGGGTTGATAAGTGATTTTGAGAAGAGACTTAAAATTTAAAAACAGGTATGTTCTTTTTTTTTTTAAAAGGTAATAAATTTCCCAAAAATTTTAGGCCTTTTTATTTATTTAAAATTGTTTATTATGACCCCATACCCATCTTGGGCGGTAGTCAAAAGTTACGAGGTACAAATTGGTCCGGGACTGGACTCCAAATTTTTGATAGCTGAGCAATTTTCAGGGTAATAAACTCACATTTACAAAGGTAATGAACCCAATTTTAAAAAAGGTAATGAACCCCAAATTTCAAAGGTAATGAACTCACAATTTACAAAGTAAGAACTAGGTAAGTTGGTCACAATCATGACAAGTTACAAAGGTATTTCGATTACAGGGTACGTAATGGGTCCGGGGACTGGCCCCCAAATTTTTTGATAGTAAACTGGTACAAAGGAATGAGCTCCTTAAAAAGGTAATGAATTCTGTAGAAGGGGTTATTACGTTTATACTTTGGCTACAATCATGAACAAATTATAGAGTAATGCCAATTCCACTTCCACACCTGGCACAACTGAAATGAGTTATTGGTCAAATATTGATTGTTGAGTCACACACCCACACACACACACACACACACACACCAAAACACCACACACACACCACACACACACACACACACACACACACCACACAAACACTCTTTTTTTAAATCTTTAGCCCCCATACCCATCCTGTGGGCGGTTCAAAGTTCAAAGGTACAAATGGGTCCAGGACTGGTTTTATGTGCATTGGTTTTGCATAGCGTAGATGGCCAAGGAACATCAAAGAAGACTGTGCCTTGTGTTATGGTCTGTGTTCTTTTGGGGTTTGGGCAAGAGTTTGAGGGGGGGTTAATATGGATTTTAAGTGTTCTATGTATGTAATGGGTGCAGAAATGTATGGATTTTTTGAATGGTGAGTAGGTTTAGTGTTCTGAATTTTTGGGGGAGTGTGCTGCCTGAGTGGAAATTTGTTACATTCTGATGCAACATGCATAGTTGTTGATTTTTTGTGATGGGTGACATATCAGTGGTGGGAAAACCTGTAGTTAGCGTGGCGAAGTATCACAAGAAACTCATTTTTCCCCCTTTAATCTTATATTGAAGCCATGGCAAAAACACGCAAGTTATATTTCTGTATCAAATGAACAATATTATTCTTTTTAATTTTTTTCCAGTGTCCCTTTCATGAGTTTGCCAAACCATCAAGTGGCCTAATCTAGTCTGCCCGGATTCATCCAACACCGGATTCAAATGGTTTTGTTGATAGCAATGTATCCTCTATGGTTTCAAAATGGGGGGCTCTACCACCCTACAAACACTCAGCATAACTACAAATTTTAGTTACAATACAGTACAGATTACTTTAAAGGGGATTATTAGGAAAAAATAATACGTGATCCACTAACTGGGGTTCTTCCAGTTTCATGGATTCGGCAATTCAAAGTTTTTGTTGGAAATAAAAGCTGGTTTCGGGCGGTTTTAAAAGGTTTTTTTTGGGAAAAAAAGTCAAATCAGAAGAAATTTTACAAAAAATTAAAAACATCGGGGAATTATGCCAGTTGCTAGGAGATTTTTTTGTATTGTAAATGACCCCCCACCCCGTGATCTGTGTAGTCTACGAAAGGGGAAGGGACAAAGACGGTTTGGGTGCTTGCCATCTCTGTGGTCAGTGGTCCTGTAGTATAAAAAGGGATTTTATAACCCTTTGACTGTTTCAGGTCCCTCTCTGAAACTGTCAATTCTATGTCGCCACAATTATTCGAAAAAAAAAAAATTATTTTTTTCTATGAAAATGTTAGGAAATTTTTGTTTGAGTGTTTCAAGCACTAAAAAAATATGTTTTGCCATCAGTACTTACCGAAGATATAGAGCGCAAAGTTTGCAGAAAGTGACATGCGTACGGCAACAGCAGCGACTGCGCACACCGGTATTCATTTTATTTACTCTATTCAAAGGTTTCTTGCTTTTTTCAATATTTTTTCTGTTCCAGGTATCTTATGTGGCCTGTGAGGACCAATGTAAGTGCTATTCTTAAAATATAACTCATTGTTTACAACACAATAACTGAAACAATACTTAATATCCATATTAGTTTGTGTATACACTTTGTTTTTCACAAAACTAACAATACAAAACATATGTTTTTATATTGTTCCATAATATATATACATATGTACAGTCACTAATCACGTTCCTAGAACTGCTGAAGCTTGTGGAAGAACTCTTTGAAACATGGGTATATCGCAAGAGGGGCTCTTGACATCCTCACACTATAAAACCGAGTGTCTCTGCATGTTTGGTCGGGCCGTTTTTTTGTGGTATGTGTCATACATAAACACCTCTTCTGATCATTTTTTCTTGGCAGTAGTTGGGGCAGTTGTATGGGGTATATGATCACCAGGCCTGAAACGAGATGACGTGTGGGGTCGCTGGGTCTAGGCAGGAGTTGCTCCTGGTACTTTCATTATTGTCTGATTACTGACAGGCAAAATTCACCATATTTTGGGTTTTGTTGTCTTCAACTTGTTTATGTTATTAAGCTTTTAGTGTAGAGATATCAACAAGATGGAAAAAAAGTTTTTATATACCACTTATTTCTCTGCATACACAGTCTGCAAACCAATCTGTGGATGTCACCATTTGTCCACTAAGCGCATATTGAGGTTGTTAGTCCTTGACAGCTGCAGGCTTTAGAATGGGTTATTGGTCTTCTGTTGTCCCTGCCATGGGTACCATTTTCGTTTCTGTGAAACTGATGTCAACAATGTGACATCACGTTGGTCTGCACCGAAATGCCATGATGGCATTGACATGCAAGGCTTTGCACTCACCTCTGAGTTGTGCAGCGTCGAATCCTTGGCATATGTTTACGATTACCACGCACTGTGCCACACACGTCTGTCAAGTTCACTCGGCAAGAAATCACTGAGGTATGGGGCTCGTTGTACCAGTTTTCAGTAAATAACTTTGCCCCTTACCAAGATATGGGTTCAGAGATAACCATAACTTCATGGTATCTATAAGTTATTACATGTAAGCCAGTGTACACAATGTATCCAAAACTAGACCACTTCTGACAATCAACACAGTAAAATAGCTTATACTTAAGCGTTTCCTCTTGCTTGGTATATATTGCTGAATGAGAGTCTTCATTTGAATAATTTATAATCAAGGAACTCATCAATAGAAGCTTCTTGAAGGGTTAAAAAATCATGCAGCAACTTTTGTTTCAGGTACATAACACATTTCTGATCTTATATACCTGTCACTTCTGTCAGGCCTGGTTTGTCTGAAAAAGTGTACATACGTAACAGTATCAGGGGAAATGATTGGACACCTATAATGTCACTAAAACCTGGAGTTGAAATCACGGCGTTCTGTTGCCCAGTATGTGGTGACAGTGTGCTTATTACAATTGTGGATAAGCATTATGGTGGCAAAAAACAGATACGTCTCTGCAACAGTGATGTCTCCTTCCACTTGTGTAGCCGTGATTATGGTTAGAGAAATGGTCTTTGCACCATGGTGTAATTCTCCAGTAAGTGTTTGTTTCCATGACATTGGATGTCCATCAGGGGTTCATCGAAAGAATAACTCAAAGCAGTCCAGTTCAATGGGCATTGTTCCCAAGTGGACAAGTTGGCTTTATTCCACTTGGTGTTTCTTTCAAAGTCATGGGGACTGGGAAACAAAACTCGTCACTGTCCTGCCAATTCCACAGATTGCGTATGTGGATGGGGATCTGGATTTGTACCGTGGTTGTAGTTTGGGCAGGTTTGCCGCACGGTGGTGCAGGTTGTGGGGGGAGTGTGGGGATAGGGTGAGATGGTTGTTTTGCTGAGTCAAGCAGCGGTGGGTAGTAGCGTGGCCCGGCTGATGGTTGCCTCATGGGCCATGCCACCATCACTATCACACCTACCACTGCCTGCTCTTCACTCCATCATTCATACCCATCGTTAACATTATATTCATCTCTTCACTATCAGGTCGTGGTGTTAGGGCCACGGGATGTGCTCCCAGAGTTTCTCCTTCCCTTGGAACAAATATGAAACACTACCAGACCGCCTTGCTTACATCGTACAATACTGCACTTCACTGGGAATAGTCACTCTCACTGTCACTAGAACTGCTTTCAATGACCTTGAATCACTATCACTGCTAACATTGGGTGTGAAACACGGACCAAAATAGTTTCCTCTTTCGGTCATGGTTCAGGCGAACGTGTAACGTGAACAAAGCCGGCCCAGCACCAGAGGTGGAAAGGTTGTGGGTCATCTGGGTTTTATCATTTAATTACTTTATCCTGGGCATTTTTTTCCGGTAACACTCACTTCAAAAACCTGAATTCTCTGTCCATGACATTTTCATCGCTTTTAAGGCTATCACTTGGGAAACAAAAAGACCTCCAATTCGCCCGAGGGAGTGAGAAACTTCTAACGAGAGCATGGTTGTGAAAATGGACTAACAACATGAGTGTTCCAACAATGCGCGATGGGTTTCACCAGATTTTTTTCACTGGGTGCACACCGACCACTGAGACCCATTCTCTCTCATGTTGCCTACAGGCTTTCCCGCTTGATTTGAAAGCGCTAGGAATTTGTGCTTTTAATACGTCAGAAACATTGGCTCGTAAGACGGGGGGGGGGTGGGGGGGGGTCGTTATTTATTACGTTCGGGAAACAGTTCAATAGGTTTGATAAACTAGTGACCACACTTGACATAAACTTAGAGAGATGTTTTTGGGTCTGCCCAAACTAGATACACTGTATGAGGAAATGACATCTATATTGAAAGACAAGAACACCATAAAAACATCTTCTTGTGAAAGACATGCAGCATGTATGACAGCTGGGGAAAATAAGATTGGGACAGGGCTGTTTGGACAGTGCTACTGAGGGTGCTTGTGCTGTCCTGTAAGGACAGTGCTGAGGGTGCTAGTGTGTCCTAGTGGAAAGTGCTCATAGGGTCCTAGTGATGTCCTTGAGGATGCGCTCGTGAGGGTACTAGTGTTGTCCTGGAGGACACTGAAAACAACTTATTCAGTCACAGAGGTTCAAAATAGAGTACTGCTGGAGATGGATCAAAATGGGTGATGCTCAGGGAATAGCAACCTAAACCCCCCCCAAAACCAAAAAACTGTCGACATCATCTACCAGCAACAAACCTGGTGGGAGCACTGATGTCCATTTACAGGGGTTAAAAAGATATTTGAGGAAAACAGGAATTATGCTCCTGCAAGTGAACGCAGCTACAATAAATCCCTAGCAATCAGAAGTACAATCCTTTGTAAATACTATGGCCTGGTTATCTGCAGGCATGGCTCATTGGTTAAAAACACATGGGACATGAACCTTTGACCTTCCCAAAAAATGCTTGCACCAACTTGACAACCGGAGTGCTATTTCCCTTCTTGCAGACATATTTCACCCAGAACTGTGTCACTCATCATCCATGAATGAAAATGCTACAAGCATACTGACATGGCACTTCATCTAAAGGGGACTGAAGATGCCAGACTGCCAGATATGGAAAACTAATGAGAGGCCCAGATGGGAATAAAAAACTGGCAAGAAATGACATAGTCCTACTCCACCTGAAAACCACTTCTGGAGCAGTGGGGCACGGGACATTGGCTGGAGCAGCGGGCTCGGACATTGGCCTCTACCCTTGGAACATCAGATATTAGAGCAACATATATAACCCCATCTCTATATTTCAACTATATGACATTTGTTTTGCATAACCACAGGATCTAACTTGTCAAATAACAACAAAATTCCGCTTAAATCATGGGACTGCTCATGGAATCATATGCATTGTTTGCAGCATTCACTGATTTAGATTTAGATTTAGATTTTGCCACCGAAGTGGCTAGTTTATTGTGCACCCATATCCATCCTGTGGACTGTAGCGCGAGAGCATATGGATACACAAAAGGCCTAGGAACTAGGCCCCAAAGGGTTAACAGGAATACTATGGATTTATATCTACATATCTATAGTTCACTTATCTGTTACAAGCAAATTTAGGAAATTTGCTTACTTCTGGCAGTTTGGGAGACACACAGATGATGATCAAACTAAATGTAAATTATGTGATCAGGCATATGGTCACTCTCTTGAACACTATGTGCTTAATTGTCCACTTATTGAGGAATACAGAGACAGACAGTATAATAACCTATGTGACATGTCAAGATATCTTATTAATGAAAATAAGATACCAGATATACTAAGCAAATTTAGGAAATTTGCTTAGTATATCTGGTATCTTATTTTCATTAATAAGATATCTTGACATGTCACATAGGTTATTATACTGTCTGTCTCTGTATTCCTCAATAAGTGGACAATTAAGCACATAGTGTTCAAGAGAGTGACCATATGCCTGATCACATAATTTACATTTAGTTTGATCATCATCTGTGTGTCTCCCAAACTGCCAGAAGTACTTGTAACCAAGCCTAAGCCTGGCCACTACAACATCAGTCAGTCTGTTCACATTGCAAGTTGCTCCATAAACATACTTATCTACGTTCATGTTATCATAGTGGGTTTTAGATCTACTCAGGCTTCTAACTGCATTCCTATAACAATCATTTTCATTATTTACTTCTCTCCTAATATTATTCCTAATGCTAGACACAGTTTATACCAAAGTTATATTCTACATTCTCCTTCTGGATACTCTTCTTGGCTAACATATCAACTTTATCATGAAGGAGTAATCCAATGTGTGATGGGATCCATAGCAATTGTACATTAATTCCTTTGTCCCTAATTTTTGAGTATCTATACCTGGCTTCCCAATGAGCATGTTGTTGGAATCATTATATGAGCCAAGAGCCTTCAATGTGACATAGAATCAGTAATGATGATGAGTCAAGCTCAGTGTCATAGGTTAGCTTTAGCGCCATTAGGATTGCAAACAATTCAGTTTGCAGTGTAGACACCCAGTTAATTCTTATGCCTAACTCAAACAAAATTTATTATCGTTCTTAACTAGGGAGGTGGCAACAAGGAGCATTCACAGAGACCCACATAAAGGATCATTTGACAACGAAATATGGATCCCAGGTTGTAAACCTACTGTGATGCAACAGACTAAACAGGCAACAAGGAGGGGGTTGGCCTGTATGTCACAGAGTCGCATTACTTGCACAGACCTACTAAGCACCTCAAATGATGTAGTTGAAGTTTTGGCAGTAAAGATTGAAAGCCAAAACCTTGTCATTGTGGTAGTATACAAGCCTCCAGATGCAACTTCCCAGCAGCAGCTCGAGAAAATTGACCACCGTCTGGAAAATCTCCCAACTCCTGCCCCAAACATCTTACTACTAGGAGATTTCAACTGAGACACCTAAAATGGAGGAGTAAAGCAATGTTTTAGCAGAGATCACCCCGGGAGGCGAGCTCAGATGAAAATTCACACACACACGAACTATTAAATCTCTGCAGCAAATTCACCTTAAACCAGCAAATAGTAGAGCCTACAAGACTAGAAAATACGCTGGATCTGATCTTCACTAACAATGATGATCTGATAAGTATTATAACTATATCAAAGACAATTCACTCAGATCACAACATAATAGATACACAGACATGAATGCACAGGGCTCCGGACCAGCAAAATGTGAGCAGTCATGAAGGTCTTTTCACGAATTCAATTTCAATAACAAAAACATATCGTGGGACCAAGTAACCATGTCCTAAATGAAACAAGCTGGTAAGATGTTCTAAACAACACGGATCCGAACATTTGCCTTGAAAAAATGAATTCTGTGATTCTTGAGATCTGAAAAAGGGATTTTTTTTTTTAAAGGGAAAAAGAAAGGGGGAAAGTTTGAAAAAACTAGAAGAGGAGATGTTCTCTATACAGACAAAGGTGAAGGGGGTCAGGGAAACTCCCTGAGTGGGGCCCCAATATTTCTAAAAATATAAAGGGGGAAAGGTCTAGTAAATTGAAATTGAAAATGTTGAACTTAAGCTGAAGGAATTTTATAGGAAAAAGATTCACAGGAAAGTTAAAGCCATAAAAAAAATTTGGGAAAAAAAAAATTATTTTTCCCAAATCAAAGGGAAAAAAAACCAACATCCGTTTTGGGGGCCCCTGTTAGATTTTGAAGAGGAAATAAAATGTTTTTGCCCATGCATCTCCCCGACTCGGGGGAAATCCATGTTCATAAAGAATTGCAAAAAGGGCCCCCTATCGTTTTGCCTTCAACATTTTATAAAAGGGGAACAGGGAAAACAGGGGTCATCCCACACACACTAAAAACAACGTTTTTAGCCCCATCCACAAAGGTGGCTTTTTTAAAGAAATTTGAAAAGGGGAACTACAGATGATAGCCCCAAAACTCCCATTTTTAAAAAAATTTTTTGGGGGGGGTTTTTAAAAAGCAAGATAGCCAACCCATAGTTACCCCCATTAAACCCCAGGGCAAACTTTGGGTTTTAGAGCGGGTTTCGCCCCTGCCTGTCTAAAACTACGGGGACCACTATGAAAAAGGTCTGGATGTTTGAAAGGGATAAAAAAAATGCAAAATATTTATAAAACAGACTTTGAAAAAAAGCTTTTGAAAGTGTGACCATGGTGTAATAGCACACATGAAAGACAGAGTTTTAAACCATTTTCTCCATGTCTTTCTTTGTGGATGACACCCTGAAACACCATGGCAGTGACCTCCTTTGAAGGGCCTGGGTGACTCCAAGCGCATAACCCCAAAATTTGAATGCGCCAAATCAAAACAATATGAAAATAACGGGAGAAATTTCAAACTACCCGATATGGGGAAAATTTTAAAAAAATTAATAATGTTTTCGGGTTTACCCATATTCTAAACCCTACAAAAGAGCGGGAAAAAAAAAAAGTGAAGGACCCGGGGAGTGGGTAATGCAGAGGGGTCTCAAACCCTTTAAAAACAAAAAACAATGTATTACCTATTGGGTTTGGAAAAAGATATGATGGATAATGAGAACCTTCAAAACCCCGGCGCCAAGCCCATGATGATTTCCCTTTAAATTTGGGTTGTGCCCTTTTTGGCGGGGAAAACTGCGGGACACTAACGGCCCCCCCCTTAAAAGGGTGGCGGGCATTGGGAGGGCCTGGGGAAGGGGTAAAAGAACTTTCCCCGGCACACACAATGCGATAAGGCACCTAAAACTACTGGGGGGCAGTTGAATTCCTTGGGTTTTTTATTCCCTCAAAAGAGGCGAGAAAGGGTATATGAAAAACATCACTTCCAAGGTCCCGGAAGGATTTTGGGACCCCAAACCCCACAAAATACACTCCTTTTGAAAAGGGAGGAGATGCCAAACATTTTCCCCCCAAAGAAAAGCAAAGGGGGGTTTTCCCCGTACCCCGAGAGACAACACAATAAGTGTTCAGTTTGCCCCCCGAAAACATAAGGGGGAAATTTCCAAAAAGCCCCCCGGGGTGTCTTCAAGAAAAGGGACTGGACAGGCACCTAAAATCAGTCCTGACCAAACCGGGGTGTGGTTTGTACATCGCTTGCGTGGCCCGGGGCCCGCAGCCAAAACACCCTGGTTGTCAGACCCTGATTACCCTGAGGCCTGGTCTCAGGGGGCCGGGGCCGTGGGGGCTTTTAAACCCCCAAACCTTCTTTTTGGGAAAGTCCGGTAAAATTGTGGTGATTTAAAATTTGACCCTGTGCAACTCTTTGGGGATCTTTATTGAGGGAAAAAGTTTTACCTTACAGTGGCTTCTTTAGTCCTTTTTAAAAAGGGAATCTTAGGGAAAAGGAGGAGATGAGGGAAACAGTCCCTCAACCTTGAGTCGATGTTATAAATTTGAACTTTTGGGGTAATTTTCCCAAAGTGTCGGTTCTCTGACCTTTTAGCTACAATCCTGTCGCACGGGAAAAACTTTGGGGTTTTTAAACTTGGGAATTCTTCGCTTGCCTAACCCTTGGGCATGACTTACTTCCACATTGAACAAATGTGACACCACCTACAACTGCTGCACCTCTCCTGCCTACGGTTTATAAGCTCCTTCTCCGCACATATGCCGTATTCTATTCAAGATTGATGGACTGACCAAAATCGACTCAAGGTTGAGGGACTGATTACATCATTCTCCTCCTGTTCTTCAAGATTCTCCTTTGTATGGACTGATGAAGCCACTGTGTGGCGAAACGTTTCCTCAATAAAGATACCAAGAGTTGCACGTGTGTCTAATTATCAACGTGTTGGTTCTCTGAACCATTCATCTAAAAAACAGGGTGGTGAAGATGGCAGCAAGAGGCAGCAGAGACGGCGGTGTTGTCAGTCGCCCTATATACCTCCAACAACAATGGAGGAGTCAGTTTCGTGCTGTTCTTTTTCTATTGATTAATCGCTTAACTTACTTGCTACACTGTTAACTCTTTCAGGGTTCATGCCGTACTAGTACGGCTTGCATGCTAGGGTTGGTTCCATACTAGTATGCATAAATTCTAGCGCCTTAGTTAGTTTAATTGTTTATTATGCACCCCATACCCATCCTGTGGGCGGTAGTCAAAAGATTACAGAGGTACATAATTGGTCCAGGGACTGGACTCTAAAGTTTTGATAGCTGAGCAAGTTACAAAGGTAATGAACTAGATCTGGTCATAATCATGACCAAGTTACAAAGGTAATGAGCTCCAGGTAGAGCTGGTCACACTCATGAATAATTGCAAAGGTTTAAAGAATCATAAACACATTAATCATGAGAATTTACAAAGGTAATGAGCTCCAGGTAGAAACTGGTCAAAATCATGACAAGTTTCAAAGGTAATGAATGATAAACACGTTATCACATGATTACAATCATAGACAAATTACAGAGTAATGAGCAGTTAACAAACATAGCAGGGAATTCATCCATTGCCCCAACAACAGATGTTGCTAGGTGCCTGTCTCTCCTCGGCAGACAGCCATTGCAAACAGCAGCAAGTTGCCCGGGATCTGCTGCTTGCACGAGCACCATCGACCCTCCCCCAAGAGGTCCAAGAAGCCAGTGGCTCCGTTAGCAGCCGATGGAAAGCTGTCCTAGGGACATGGCAACGTCCTGGTGGACGCCAAGTTGACTGAAGATCCCAGGCCCTCGTGTGCACGGATGTTGAAGCTTGAGGAACTGAGTACACACTGCCTGTGGCACACCTGACAGCTGCCTCGCAGTCGAACTCCACGATGCTGTCCCTGTAGTGGAAGTTCCTGTGAGCCCGGCACTTCCTGCAGTGCCATCGCTGACATCGTGGGTTAGGGGAGAAGTACCCTCTAGAGATGGGGTGGCGCTGGGAGTTGGGTGGGTGAGGCGGGGGAGACGGGCAGGGGCGAGGCGTTATGAGAGGGTCACTGTTTACTACACACGCCCTCCCCTCCCCCCAGCGGAGAGGGGGGGAGGCGCTGACTGGTCCTGACTCAACAACACCAAACCTTCTGCACAACACTTCAACTATTTACGCTGAAATGATGCACTGTGAAGTCCGTTCGCTGCTCTGGTATCTTCTCAAAGCATTCACACTGAGTTCTGTTAAGTAGGGACCTGGTCAGCCTCTTTGATCAGGAGCTATCCTTGAAAATCCCGCAGCTAGCCCGCTACACAACCTGCCACGTCGGCCATGTTGGCTGTTCGTCTAGCGCCTTCAAATCTCATTATGCACACAGTGTATAATGAGAAAAAAAAAAACTCCGACTGTGTTATTGCTTTAAACAGCGACTTTGCAGTGTATTTTTGTATGCTATTTATGGTTGTATTCTAGTTTTCCTGGTGTCAGTTTATAGAATGGAAGACATGTTAGGGAAATTGAGATGATTTTGATTGGTTTCACAATGAAAAGTACCTTGAAATTGAGCTCAAAGAAGCAGAAATGTTCGATTTTTGCCAAAGTTCAAAAGTAAACAAATCATGCCATGTGTCCAATACACATCAACTGGTGAGTCTAATATTCTTTCACAAGTGCACTGATATTATTTATATCATTTCTTCACTAATGCAGTAGCCTGCATAACAGTAAATCTTCTATTTTTTTGTGAGAATAAAAATTCAAAGTGGAAAGCAAAAGAAATGTAAGAGAGGCTTGGGACGTGACTAATGAACAGAAAAAAAATTATTTTAGTGCCTGGAATGTCTGTCTTGTTTATTCTGGACCCTATTTGGAAATTGGCATCTTTCGAAATTTGTGTGAAATTGGCAAAATCGCCAATTTCTGACCACTTTATTGGATAGTTGAAATCAGTAAATGGGTGGTTTCTTCTACTCATTCGATAGAAAAAATGGAGTTCTAGCAAAACAGTCTTGATTTTTGTCAACTGATACATTGGAATTGGCCGAAAATAGGGCTCAAAGTGGATGAAATCGCTGATGCGTAAACATTGTTGAGACCGC
Organism: Cherax quadricarinatus; assembly: GCF_026875155.1. Taxonomy (NCBI): domain Eukaryota; kingdom Metazoa; phylum Arthropoda; class Malacostraca; order Decapoda; family Parastacidae; genus Cherax; species Cherax quadricarinatus. The sequence continues at coordinate 23,511 of NW_026476687.1, forward strand.
TAACTTTGCGAGAGCATAATTCCATATGTTTTACATCAAATTTCATACTTTTGCTGTCATTGTGATTGGGAAAAGATTCTCTATCATTTCATAGATTTTTTTTTTTTTTTTGACCCTTGAGGACAAGTTTAGGAGAGGGCCTGCTGACCCTGAAAGGGTTAATGCTACACTTTATTGCTGGATATCACTATAGCCTTTATCAGCTCATGCTGCTTTAGTATCATACATATTGCAGAATCACTGAAAAAGGCACATTCTCCCCTCTCTCTAGCCCGTTACCAAAGGGCTGGCTGGCACTAGAAGCTTTCTTTGGGCTCTTGGTGGCTTACAATTACTAAAAAGAATGGAATACAAAATGTATCATACGAACACGTAGCATCATTCTCACTGGCTGGTAAACAATGGCACACTGGCTGTTACATGGAGTGTCAGGGCCACTCAGGCCATGCAGACACGCACGTCCCGGATGAATGACTCGTACTGAGTTCAATGACTTTCACTGAGCCAATATTTTGATGAAAAAAACGTTGCTTATTCCGAATATTACTTATTCCAATGTCATTACAGTGGACCCTCGGCTAATGAATGCATCGCATAACGTTAAATCCGCCTAACGAAGTGTTTGATCATAAAAATTTTGGCCCGCCTAACGATAAAAAACTTGCCCAACGTAATTTGTTCTGAAACCTGTCCATCCAGCCTGAGCACCTCAGCTGCCCTGCCGTCATTGTTTAGAAGCCAGGGTGGCCAGTTTCATGCATACATTCGATACATTTTGTATTATTCCATTGTTTATAGTGCTTGTAACTGCTAAATAAGCCACCATGGGCCCAAAGAAAGCTTCTAGTGCCAACCCTGTGGTTAAAAAGGGTGAGAAATACTATCGTTACCATGGTCAGCTGCTGCTGCACCACCGTCAGCTGTTGCTGCACCACCGTCAGCTGTACTACTCGAAGATGTGGAGAGACTGTTGTTGGTGTGGCTTAACAAGAAACAATTACCAAGAAACAAATTAACCCCAAAGGGGTTAACCACTCAGGATAACCCAAGAAAGCCATTGAGTCATCGAGGACTGTCTAAGTTGTCTCCATTAGGGCCCTTAATCTTGTCCCCCAGGGTGCGACCCACACCAGTCGACTAACAACCAGGTAAACAGGAAAAAATGCCTAAAACTAGTGCTCATATTGGTGAAGCTAACTTTTAAACGGTCCAAACGTATATATATGTTCACTTGCGCAGCACCTCGAATATTTTGAGAAAAAAAAACCAATGGTTTTTTTTTATAGGAAAAAAGAGCAGGTGGTACCCAGGCACCCCCAATTGTTTTCACATGGCACATACCCATTCTCTTATGTCTAGACGACTCAGGCCTATCGTGCCAATGTTGAATAAATAACAAATGAAACGTATACATATGGGGTGCTATGCGAGAGAACGTATATATACGTTTGGACCATTTAAGGGTTAAGGCCAGCAAAAGTTGGTTTGAGAGATTTAAGAATCGTAATGGTATACACAGTGTGATAAGGCATGGTGAAGCTGAAAAATTCCAACCCCAATAAGTGTTCATTTGTGATGAAACAGGCCTGTTCTGGAAGAAAATGCCTAACAGTACCTACATTACTCAGGAGGAAAAGGCACTTCCAGGACACAAGCCTATGAAACACAGGCGAATTTCATGTTTTGTTGTAAATGCTAGTGGGAATTGCAAAGTGAAGCCTTTACTCATGTATCACTCTGAAAATCCCAGAGTGTTCAAGAAAACAGTGTCTCATCACTCATCAATACTCTTCAATAAAGGTAAGTGTCATTTTAACATTTATTTATATAGTTTTTGTGCATATCTCATTGTTTTCTTTGTAGGGAAATGTATATTTCATAAAAAAAATATATATTTTTTTAATACTTTTGGCTGTCTGGAATGGATTAATTGGATTTCCATTATTTCTTATGGGGAAAATTAATTCGGCTAATGATAATTTCATCTAACTATGAGCTCTCAGGAATGGATTAACCCTTTGACTGTCGCAGGTCCCTTTCTGAAACTGTTATTCTATGTCGCAAAATATTTGAAAAAAAAAATTATTTTTTCTTTCCAAAATGTTAGGATTATTTTACCGAGTGTTTTAAGCATAAAAATTTTTTTTGCCATCAGTACTTACCAAGATGTAGAGGCGCAAAGTTGGCAGAAAATAAGCAGCGTATGGCATCAGCGGTGAATGTTGCCCACCCGGTATTCTTTTATTTACTCCAATTCGAAGGTTTCTTGTATTTTCCAATAATTTTCTTTTCTAAGTAACTTATATGGCCTGTGAGACCAAAGTAAGGTGAATTGTTCAAATATACACTCATTGTTTACAACACAGTAAACTGAACGAACATTATCACTATTCGATTGTGTATAAAACTTGTTTACACAAACAAAAATACAAAACATTGTTTATTACTATTGTTCCATAATATATATACATATGTACAGTCACTGAAACACTCCTAGAACTGCTGCAGCTTGTGGAACTCTTTGAAACATGGGTATATGCAGAGTGGTACTTGACACTCCTCACACATAAAATGAGTGTCTCTGCGTGTTTGTGGGCATTTTGTGGTATGTCCATGTACAAAACACTTCTTCTGAGCACTTTTCTTGAAGCAGTAGGAGGCAGTTGTATGGGGTAGTGATCACCAGGCCTCAAACGAGTTGGCATGTTTTGGTAATTTCATGGGCACTGGTCTATTGCAGGTGTTGCTCCTTGGTGCTTGACGATTATTTGTCTGATAACTGACAAACCATATTTTGGTCTGTTGTTGGTCCTCAACTTGTATATGTTATAAGCATTTACCATGGAAATATCAAGAAGATGGAAAAAAAGTTTTATATACCACTTATAACTCTTGTGTACACAAACAGCAAACCCAATCTGCATGTCACATTTGTCCACTAAGCACATATTGAGGTTGTAGTCCATGACAACTTCAGGTTTTCGAATAGGTTCATTGGTCTCTCTGTTGTGCCTGCCAGTGTGTGCCATTTCATTTTGGTGAACTGATGTCAACAATGTGACATCACGTTTGTCATGCCACCGAAATTTGCCATGATGTCATTGGCAGCAAAGGCCTGCACCTCTCCTCTGTGAGTGCCAGCGTCTAACCTTGGCATATGCTTACGATTACCACGCACTGTGCCACACACGTCTGTCATGTTCACTTGCAAGAAATCACTGAGTATGGGGGTTGTGTACCAGTTATCAGTAAATAATATATGCCCTTACCAAGATATGGTTCCATCATTGTTCGAACCACATCACCAGAGATACCAGTAACTTCCTGGTATCTCTCAATGTGTTACTGCCAGTGTACACAATGATATCCATAACGAGACCACTTTTCCAATCACACAGTACAAATAAGTTTATACCAAAGCATTTTCTCATGCTTGGTATGTACTGCTTGAATGAGAGTCTTCCTCTGAATAAAATCAAAGACTCATCAATAACAAGCTTCCTGAAGGGATAAAAATACATGCAACACTTTTGTTTCAGGTACATAAACACATTTCTGATCTTATATAACCTGTCACTTCTGTCAGGCCTTGTTTTGTCTGAAAAGTGTAACATGCGTAATAGTATCAAAAAACGATTTACTCCTCTAATGTCACTAAAACCTGGGGTTGAAATCAGGCATTCTGTTGACCAGTATGTGGTGACAGTGTGCTTATACACATGTGGCATAAGCATTATTGTGGCAAAGAACAGGTACATCTCTGCCACAGTTGTGTCCTTCCACTGGTGTAGCTGTGATCTTGGTGAGAGAATTGCATTTGCCATGGTGTACTCATAGTATATGTTGGTTTCCCTGACAATAATGTCCATCAGGGGTTCACTGAAGAATAACTGAAAGCATTCCAGTTCAGTAGCATTGTTCCCAAGTGTACATGATGGCCGTATTCCACTTTGTGTTTCATCAAAGTCATGGGGACTGGGAACAAACTCGTCACCTTGCTGCCAATCCCAGATGCGTGCTGCTGGTGGGTACTGGATATTGAAACGTGGTTGTGGTTGTGCAGGTTGTGGTTGTTGTGAGAGTGTGGGGTTGGGTGAGGCTGGTTGTAGTTGTGCAGAGTCAGCAGCGTCAGTAGTAGCGTGACCCGCTGCTGGTGCCACATGACTCATGCCACCATCACTATCACCACCACCACCTGCTGCCTCACTCACATCATTCACACCCATCGTAACAATATCGTCATCTTCGCTATCAGGTCATGGTGTAGGGCTATGGGTGTGCTCCGAGATTTACTCCTTCCCCTTGGAACAGCATATGACACAATACCAGACCCCATGCTTCTGTCGCTTCACTGGGGAATATTCACCCTCACTGTCGCAGCTAGAACTGTTTTCAATACTTTGAAATCACTATCACTATCACTTTCACTGCTCACATCTGTGTCTTGTACACAGGCAGATAGTTTCCTCTTTCATCCTGGTAGAGGTGAATGTGAACGAGCTGGCCCAGCACCAGAGGTGGAAGGTCGTGGGCCATCTGGGTTTTCATCACTAATTACGTTATCCTAGGCACACCTGTTGAAAGCCATGGAAATTTACTTTCACTGACACTTCCATCGCTGTTAGAGCTATCACTTGGGAACAAAAGACCTCCAATCTGCCGAGGAGTGAGGTACTTCTTACCACGAGGCCCTGGTGAAAATGGACTACCAAGATGGCATTCCCACAATGCACCACTGAGTCTCAGATTTTTTTCACAGGGAGTACACCCACTGTTATTGCTGTTCTTGCTGTTGAACAGCTGTTTGGTGCCGATGAAGGTAGCGTAGGTAGCAATGATACGGCCGTGGACTAGTTTGGCTTTAATTGGATAGGAGTGAGTACAAAACGGGCAGTGTGAGGGAGTGACCGCGAGCCAGTCCGTGGAGGGGAAGCACTTGTGTCTCTCAAGTTGGTCGGCCTAGGAGTGAGGGCGGATGGGCTGAGCCTCCCACTGACCTGGGTGAGCCTACAGAGGGCAGCACCTAAAATGCCGCGAAATATGAACTAGTCAGAACAGACGGCTAGGCTGTGTGTTCTGACAGTACAGGCTGTCTACATTTGCTCGGCCACCCACCTCGCGTCGTCCCGATGCGACAATAAATGGGTTGGGCCCGAGGTAAAAGGAATTACACTAGCTACCCCAAGAGGGACTGG